>JAPKLW010003779.1:25181-35854 GCA_026898455.1 Plectranthus barbatus
AATTCTCTTCGAGTTTTCTTCCGTTGGTTCGAGAAATTAATTCGATATCAACCCTACTTGTTTAAATTTTTCATTATTGATCCAGTTGGGGCCAACATGCATTGCCTATAGCATGCTTTAATGTCCACTATGCTACACATATCCTCATTTAAGCATAATATCTTTGTTTCTCAACCAAATGCCATAAAATCTTAAATGGGTGTTCTTGATCCTACATGCAACCATCTAAACATGAAGTAGGAGGTATGAGGAGTGTAGAAAACATCTACTTGAAATGAGAAATTCCCTGAGATTGCCTCCTCCTTGGAAATCGACAATGTAGCTCTTCTAGTTTTGAATCTTTAGTCTCTTAGCCTTCTCCCTTCTCGTAGTCCTTATATCTTCAAGAGTACGGCCTCTAGCTTCAAACCTTGCCTTGGTCGATTTTATGAGGTGTGAAAATGATAGGGCTTCTTTGCTAGTTGAATAGAGAGGGTAGAGAGGAAGAGTTTGGTGTGAGGATCAAGTTTATTAGTGGAGAACTTCCATGGCTGTTCTTGGTGTTTTAATGGAGTTTCTCTAGGCTATTTTCCAGAGAATAATGAAGAAGAAGGTGAATGGAGGTGATTGGAAGGAATTTGTGTCGTTGCAAGCTAAGGAGGAGTGGAGGGTTGAGGGTACTACTCCATTACATGCATTTCCCCACATTTGTAATGATATCCCCCAACTTTTACATTTATGCCCTTAATTGATTTAAGTTTCCCTTGTATCCATCCCTTCTAGAAGGCCCCCACTAGTAATTACCTCTCCCAAATTATTACATGCTAGATTACTTGGCAATAATTCCTTTCTCTAGCTTTATTTTGTTTGATAAGTAAACTATGGTGGTAATTAAATTATAATCCTCTATTAATGGATTCGAAAATTTTTATGTGTGGTACGACTATTTTTAATTTCTCGTGATGTCGCATAGGAATTTCGAATCGCGTCGATCAGACGTCGTATGATCTTTCGGCATTTTTAGCATATATATAAATAAGGTCAATTTCTCCATTTAATTCCTTGGCCTAAATAATAGTAAGTTAAAAGCTTGAATTAATTTTAAGAAACTTTAACGGTAATATACGTGCTCGTGGTACGACTCAGATGCTTCGCGCTATTGCTTCGTAATTAAATCGGTCATCCATATATACATATATGCTTAAGTGGGCCGAAAATTTTGGAATAATTCATTAATAAATTTAATTCAAAATTTGCCTCGTAGGTACTATCGAATATTTGCTCGTCGTCGGATGTCGTAGCAATATTTTCCGGATTATATATCTTATATTGATAATTAATTTAGAATTAGGGAATTAATTTCCCAAGGTATAATATATTGCATAGTGGGCTAATATAATTATTTAAATTGGGCTATTCTAATTTATTTATATGGGTATTCAATAAAGCCCCAAATTAGGAATGTAGTATCTTTATTTAATTGGGTCCATAAGTCCATTTCTTTAAATAAATAAAAGATGAGCTGGGCTTAATTAATTTGGCCCAATTACACTATAATAGTGAAATTAATCGATGCCGGGTCAAATAAATTGTACCGATAAGTTATCCATCGTCGTACACTATTAATTAATGTTTAGGGGTTTTTATTTTCTTTTCCTCCAAACAAAGATTGTCTCGTGGTGGCGATCAAAAATAATAATAATAGTATTCATAGCAATTTTCCATTTTCGCTTTGTATTTTTTTTTTATCATGTCGAAAAGGTGCGGAAAAATGCGTGTGTTACATATTATTTTAAGTTATATATTTAAAATAGTATTTCCAAATAGTTAAAATTTAGATATATCATTGTGTGCATAAAATCTTTTTAAACACTTCCAGCTAATTATAAAATAAATCAATAGCATAAAATAGTTCATATTCATTTTCCCAAAAATTAATAGTTTAATTATATTAAAAGATTTTGAATTTTTTTAGAAAAAATGGATGGGCCCGACGGGTTTAGTCCGTTTAACCCGCAACCCATTTAGCCCGGACCATTTAGCCCAATTTCTTTTTGGTTAAAAATTTTTCAACCCTGAAATGTTGTTTAACTCGGATTATTTGGGCCAACCCGTAAGTCCTGAGCTAAATTGACATCCATAGAACAATAGCCATTTTTCGTTGTAAGAAACTCTTCTTCATCCAGTATCAGCATAATTTGAGCTACAACCGGTCGTAAAATTTGTTTGATCATGATATATTCAATCTTTATTTAATAGAAAACTATCAATTATATTCTACTATATTGGAAAAATATATTAATGTTATTTAGTCATTGAATTATAATATAATATTAGAATGCAGATATTATAATAATGGCTCTTGTTAATCATGTAAGATAGCTATGGAGCTTGATAATATGTAATCATCTAAACTTTGATTTCTAACCAGTGATATCTCTAGTCATATGCTAATGAGAAATCAACACAAGAAAACTCTCTGTTGATTGAGGCATAACATTCCTGTTACTACATGAAAGTTCTTGACAAATTGTATAAATTATCACAGCTAATGCAAAAATATTAAAAGGAAATGGGAAGGAGAGTCGATCCTTACATAAAAAATTCGGAACCGACTGCAGAATCCATTGTTAGTCAGACCAGCATCGTTGAGGATCTTGATTTTCTATTCCTTCCTCAGGTTGAGACTCAAGGGCTGTTTCTTCCGCCACCTTAGGCTTGGTATTTTCCAACCCAAAAACCGATGATTTGGGTGAATCAATGGCAACACTAGGATGGTCATTTTGAGTATTATCTGTTGCATGTGCTTCTGATATACTTTCTGGTTCCTCTGCTGCATTAAATTCTGGCTTTGAGCATTGGATAATTGAGGAGATGGGTTTGTAACTACTAATCCTTTGTCAAGGGAAACGTACTTGAACACTAGTTGCTTGTAGTTGTTTAGCAGATCTTCTACCTCACTAACTGTCAAATCACCAGCTTGGGAATACAAGAACGGGAAATCCTGATAGACACGGATTACCTCATCTTCTTTCAACAGCATGCTAGCTCTTCTATTTTCTTGGTCTGAGATTGATGGGATCTTATATAGTGATGATGCATCATTTCCATGCTGTCCATTGTTCCTTGATTTGGTTTTGGATGACTCAACCGGATCCTATGGACTCTTTGGTGTGCCCTGACATCGTTTAGAAATCAAAGCTGGTTTTGGCTCATCTTCAAAATTCTGATCTACCTGACTGTGCACTTCTGAGCACTCGGAGAGGCCAGAAAGCAGCTGTCTTGCTGATTCAATGTTCCTTTCGTATTCATATTCATCCAATGAAATTGCTTTAGAATCAAGGTTCATGATAAAAGACTCTACAGAAAGCATGTTTGTGAAGAAGTAAGCTGATTCTGCTACCAAGCGAGTTTGTATATATGATAAATTGGAATGCAACTGAGGCGGGTTTGCCTGAACAACATGTCAGACAAAGCAAATAGAATAATCTCTGATAATCCAACAGCTAGAAAAAATGAGGATTTCACACGTTAGTAATTTTTTTATTTTTTAAATTATATAATGGCAAGATTGAAGTAGTCTGTCGTTAACAATCACCCCCAACCATGCATCAATCTTGAAAAAGGTCAAGAATGGGTAAAGACAAGAATTACCATAATGGTGACATATATGATAAGTGGGAGAAACTCATCAGCACCTGGATGATCTTCTTTAGATGCAAGGGAGGCATTTACTGATAACTTCGCAGCAGTTTAGAATGCAGACAAGTTTGAGTTGAAACATGGTATCTTCATTGAAGAGAGGGAGAAAAACGAAGGGGAAGGAGGAATGCAGTTAAAGACAGATTCTTTTTTATTTTTTCGTTCTTGTGTATGTTACAAGATTATACACACCCTTTAAATAGGCTATATATCAAGTATGTAAGGAAATAATAAATCAAGAAGATGTGTACAATCTCAATCCCTTTAATTACTCCCTTGATATTTGTAATTGATTTTCTTCACTTTTCCAACACTCCCCCTCAAGTTAAGTGATGGGGTTACCAACACCTAACTTGACAAGAACTTCTGCAAAACTTCTGGAGTCAACAACTTTAGTTAAAATATCAGCTAACTGATCCTTAGAGCAAGTAAAGGGCAGAGTAACAGTCTCATCTTCGATCTTTTCCTTGATAAAATGTCTATCAACATCAACGTGCTTTGTCCTGTCATGTTGCACTGGATTTTCTGAAATACTGATAGCAGCTTTGTTGTCACAGAATATCTTGCATGTCTTCCCTGAGTGAAGATTCAGTTCCATCATAAGTTTTTTTAACCAAAGAACTTCGGTAAGCCCACTTTTGATTCCTCTGAATTCTGCTTCTGCACTAGAGAGAGCAACTACTTTCTGTTTTTTGCTCCTCCAAGATAATATTATTTCCTTGGAACATGCAGTGCATCCATGCAATCCCCCAATAATCTAACCACAGAATATTTTCATGTAACCAGACGTGCAATTTTTTAAATTATTTTTTAAAAAAAGTTAACAAAATACTCCTAATAATTAATTGCAAATATTGTTGAAGTGGTTGAGGAAAAAAAATGCTTATCTGGTAGCTGGAGATAGAAAAAGGTATATGTTTGCTAGTTGTATTTGCTTAACTTATTCATCTCTGTGAATTGTTTCTTTCACTAGTCACATATCATTTTGAGTACTCTCACACTAATAAATACAGAAAAATAAAAGTTTTCATTTCTTTTTCTTTAATTAATCCAATCAATAAGCAGACAAGCAAATCGTGAAGCAGATTATTAATTATAAAATCATTCCTTTTTCATTATATATTCATGCAGATATTATAATAATGGCTCTTCCCAATAATGTAAGATAGCTATGGAGCTTCATAATATGTAATCATCTACACTTTGATTTCTATCCTACTGAAAAATCAACACAAGAAAACTCTCTGTTGATTGAGGCATAACATTCCTGTTACTACATGAAAGTTCTTGACAAATTGTACAAATTATCACAGCTATTGATTAATGCAAAAATATTAATTTAAAGGAAATAGGAAGAAGAGTAGATACTTACACCAACCCACTGCAGAATCCATTGTTAGTCAGACCTGCATCATTGAGGATCTTGATTTTCTATTCATTCCTCAGAGGTAGAGATAGATTTAAGGGCTGTTTCTTCTGCCACCTTAGGCTCGGTATTTTCCAACCCAAAAACCGATGATTTGGGTGAATCAGTGGCGACACCAGGAAGGTCATGTCATTTTGTGTATTATATGTTACATGAGCTTCTGATCTACCTGATTGTGTACATGCGAGCACTCGGAGAGGCCAGAAAGCAGTTGTCTTGCTGATTCCATGTTCTTTTCATATTCAGATTCATCCATTGAAATTGGTTAAGCATCAAGGTTCATGATAAAAGACCCTACAAGCAGAAAGCATGTTTGTGAAGAAGGAAGCAGATATATATGATAAATTGGAATGCAACTGAGGCGGGTTTGCCTGAACAACTTGTCAGACAAAGCTTTAGTTTCTTAGCCTCATAATGTTGTTCTGTTTTAAGTAGCACCAAATCTCAGCAACAATATAATGGCAAGATTTAAGTAGTTGATCATTAACAATCACTCTCAACCATACAACAATCTTTAAAAGATCAAGAATGGGTAAAGAAACTCATCAGCACCTGGATGATCTTCTTTAGATGCATTTACTGTTAACTAATAACAGTATGGAAAAGAAAATTTATCCACAAATAACAGTCATCCCCAAGAGCATCGTAAATAATATTCTATTAATCTATAATTAAGATAATGAAGAGGGCACCACAGACACCAGCAAACTCCAGCACCCACACACTAAATTAACAATAACAATTTTCCACCAGTTAAAAAACAATGTACTCAATACAAAATAGTGTTTAATTACTTCAACATGGTAGATAATTCAAGAAGGTAAAGCTAAGAAACAAATCTATCTGCAAAACAATCCATCATAAATGTTATACAACCAAGAGAAAAGAATCTTGAAAAAACCAACATGATCATCCAAAAGGAAATTCTCAATGTTAATAGAAATCTAAGAAAATGATACTCACTTCACCTGCACTCTCCAACTCCTCCTCTGAAGATCCAGCCCAAAGGGAGTGATCTTCCAACTCTAAATTAACAATGGAAGTGTGGAATGATCGACATCAAGTAGCGCGTAGCCCTCATTAAGTCTTGGCATTGAACAAGAAAATTCAAGCACAATGTCACAACAGAAAACTGGGAGGCCATTCCTAAACTTAATCGTTTTGTGTAGTGTGTTGTGAAGGATGTATAATGAAACAGAGCTCTTTTAAATGCATTATGCAGCAGAAGTTAGATCGAGCTCGTTTAGAGGAGATACAGAATGTAAGTATTTCAAGCAACTATCAGGTTCAAAACTCTGTGATTATACTTTGATTTAGGATGAAAGAGTTCGATTTCATGATAAAAATGCAACTTCCACCAGTTAAAAAACAATGCACTCAATACAAGCTTGTGTTTAATTACTTCAATATGGCAGATAATCAAAAGGTAAAGCTAAGAAACAAATCTATCTGCAACACAATCCATCACAAATGGTGTACAACCATAGAAAAGGAAATTCCCAATGTTAATAGAAGTCTAAGAAAAACATATCAAGTGTGATGGTAAGAAAATGATACTCACTTCACCTGCACTCTCCAGTCCCTCCTCTGAAGATCCAGCCCAAAGGGAGTGAGCTCTGAATGCTGCTTCCATATTACCAAGGAACTCCTGCACGGCTACACTGTCCCTTTCTACATCTGGGGCGTTGTTCATAAATGATACTATAAAACTACAGAGATTTAACTCCAGACACTGATTTGATATTTTCTATTGACAGGCAAAATGAGTAAAGAATAGAAATCAACCAACAGAGAAATTATATGCAATTCTATTTATTCAGATTGTCCATATACTATTTTACACCAAAAAAAAACAATTTCAGAGATTAGAAGAAAACTTCTACTAAGTTATTGAGTTCTCTACCGAGATAAAACCGAAACTAAATTTTGGAGAGTACTCAAAGTAGAAGAAAACTCCTGCAAACTAAGGGAGCGATGTCTAATGCAAGATAGAGTCTTTAATTATCCCTACAATGAAATCTGATTATTTGATTATGCATTAAAAACTGAACAATGCAAGTAAAAAGTAAACATTTTAGTCTCCACAAACGAATGGCATATAGCATCAACAGCTGAAGCAGTAAACTGAATGGCAATAAAATTCCAAACAGCTGAAGCCTAGGCGCTGGGCGGCCCTTACCGAGGCGAGTATCCCTTACTCGGTCCTTCTGGGCGGTTTTTTCTTACTCGGTGAGTACTCGGTCTGGGCGGGCTCGGCGGAGGGAGTACTCGGCTTGGGCGGCAAGAGTACTCGGCCTGGGCGGAGGTTGGGCGGTAATTATATAAAAAATCTAATTTTTTCCCTTTTATTTGTAAAATCACACTCGTGTACCTCCTCCAGATCTCAACACTAAATTTCATAAGAACAATCTCCGCCCTCGTCATGGACTCATGGGCCTGCCAACACCATTTTGTCTTACTTCGCCCCTTTGTTTACTTTTTTCTTTCTTTCTTACATTAGTCTATAATAATATAAAAAATGTACGTAAATTGAAGTTTAAATTACTAATTTGTCTGTTGTGTGCTTGAATGAAAAAAAAAATGATAACCTCAAATATTGAATGTGTCCTACATTTATTTAGGATGGTTGGTACATATTAACTACTCCCCCAGTTCCACTTCAATTGTCCACCTTTCCTTTTTTGTCCGTCCCATTTAATTGTCCACTTACTTAAAATGGAAAAATAATACTCACTCACTAATAAAATATTAATTTCCTCTATCTCTACTCACATTGGTTATTGTGCCAAAAGCAAAGTGGACAATTAATATGGGACGGAGGGAGTATGTTTTATTTTGATAAAATGCTTGAATATTCGAAATAAAAGAAAAAAAATAGTTCAATTATCTAAAACCGCCTAGGCCCCGACTACTCCCCGCCTAGACCGCCTAGGCGCTAGGCCCCCTTCGGCGCCCAGACACCGCCTAGCGAGTTTTACAACCAAATTTGAGCAATCATTAATATAAAATCAATATATTACAAGTTGGAAGAAATCTTCATACCTCGAAAATTATTACTGTCCAGATCCAATATTGTGAGCAAGCTCAAACTTCCAATCTCAGGCGGGATGTTGCCGCTGAAATGATTATAGGATAAATACAGCTACTGAAGGTGTGTGCATCTCCTTATATTTGATGGGATTTCCCCACCAAGTTGGTTGAGCGCAACAGTAAGAAAGTTTAGGTTTTGGAGATTATAGCACATGTCGCTTGGGAGCCTACCCGTGAGGCTATTATCGCCCAAGCGTAATATTTCAAGGGAAGAAGCATTTGCAATCTCCTTTGGAATATCCCCAGAAACTGAATTGCTACTCAAACGTAACACTCGCAGCTTGGAATTGTTGAACAAAGACGGATGCATTGAACCAGAGAAACTGTTGTTGTTCAGAATGAGTTGCTCCACTTGAGGCAATCTCGGTAATTCTCCAATAAACGAATTCACTGACGCATTCATCACTTTCAAACGACGCAAATTGGAGAGCTCCAGAGGTAAGGATCCCGTGAAAGCATTGTAGCTGATGTCTAAATATCTGAGAAACGTGAGGTTTCCGAGATGCGGACGAAGAGTTCCGGCGAGGTCGTAACCGGAGAGGTCGAGGGCGGTGACCCTGCGGTGCTTCTTGCCGCACGACACACCAATCCAATCACAGACTGATGATGATGAGTTTTGGGACCAGCTCCTGATCAGGATACCATGAGGGTCGGATACGAGGGAGTTTTTTGTTAGGTGGAGGTCCCTCTCAAGTGGGACCCACCTGCAATTTTTGTCAAACTTTTGTGCATGCTTTGTCAAAATTGTGCAGGGCTGCGCCTCTTCGTCAAACTTTGCTGCACCACCTCAAAAATTGCTGCGAGGACGCGGTTTCATTTACCTATAAAAGGCAATGATCTGCATTCTCAAAATGCACACCCAGAGAAAAAGAAAAAGAGAGAGATAGAAAATTGTGTAGGAAAAATTAGCGGGGTAATTTTTCTTACGGGGGAGTGATAAAAATAGTGTTGAAAATATTTTGGGTATTTTCGGGAAACACTTTGAGTGTCACTATTTTGGGTCTGTCCCCAAACCTCTCTTTGTACCTACTATTATTTTATAGTGGAAGAATTGATCGGAATTTGTCCCGTGGACGTAGCCTATTTAAAGGTGAACCACGTTAAATCTGGTGTTGTCATTTTGTGCCAGCTTGTTCATTTATCGTTATTTTTTTTTTCGCTGCGATACCTGGGCCCAACAACTGGTATCAGAGCCCGGTTAAGGGTGTTTATTATCTGCTTATCGTATGCTCTGTGTTTGCCACTAAAGTGGATCCTACACATCAGAAAATAAGTTAGATTAATTTTTATCCTTCGAGGGTTCGTCAAGTACTGTTCACCGAAATTTTGTCGGTGGTACTATTCACGCCGGAATAGTGTCAGTGGGTCCCACGCTGAACATCATGAGGCCTTTTGGGAGATGCCCAAAAACAAATCCGTGCGTGCTTGTGCTCGGCCCAAAACGGACAATATCATACTAATGTCGGAGTCTCGGTTCCTAACATTTTTGAGGGAAAGGAGAGCATGCTTGTCGTCAGTGGCAGAAGTGAGAATTGCAGTGCAGAAGCAGGGTGGTGTGATGGTATTTATTAGCAACAGCAAAAAAAAAAGAGCAGAAGAGGCAAACAAAGAATTCCCCATGAATTTGGTAGGATCGATGGTTTTTACAGATCGAGATTTGGAATTTTAATTTCCTAAATACAAGCCCATTGATGATGTCGTTTTGACGAATGTACGTAACGCATAACCAAATTAAGTGGTGTCGTGATTCATGTGAGGATCGCATATTGTTAGTCATTTTTGCAATGAAGTAAATATTTGAAGGGTGGGCGTTATTGCAAGCGGTGGTGGTGTGGCCACCCCATCCCACTCTCTTCTTTTCTTTTTAATAAAATGAAATAAAACCCTATACAGACTCTTGAGTATAATTCATGTTAATCAATTTATTGAATTTTTAAAGATTTCTTAATAGATATTGATTTGAGATTCAAGAATCTTTTTGTGATGAAAAAAATAAATAAATAAAAGTATAAAACTTACTACTTAGCATAAAAAATAAGTAACGTGAATGGCGTGTTAGAATTCAGTATTTAAAGGAGAATGATTTCTGAATTTAATCATTATTCCCACTCGACGAAATTTATGTCCACTTAGCTTTTTGTTTATGGGCAGAAATTTGAATTCATCAATAAAATGGTCCACTTCAGTTGGAAAATTTTAATATAGTGGATTCATTCCACCACTCCCATTTGGATATTGAGATCCACATATATAGTGCATTTTTCTGTGCATCTTTCCCACCACAAATACACCATTCCAAGTATTAAAATAAGTTCAAAAAAAAAAACAAAAACAAAAGTGTGTGGTGAACAGCTTCCTTTGCTGGGATCCAAATTCAAGTTTGAGATCAAGGTTGTAAAACTCGCTAGGCGCTAGTCGGGCGATCGAGTACCGCCTAGCGCCTATATCGATTAATCGGGGCTTAATCGCCCCCTAA
>JAPKLW010003780.1:0-17643 GCA_026898455.1 Plectranthus barbatus
GGGGGGCTATACCATAAAAAATCGGATCATGACACTACAAAAACGAAAAAAAATTCGGGCTAGGGGGGCTGGATCCGCCACTGTGTATGCAGAGAGAGAAGGAGAAGGAGAGAGAGAGAGAGATGAGTATATGTGTGTGTTTATGGAAATACCAGTTCTTGGCCTAATTGTAGAGCAGCATCTCTGTAGCAAGCCTTGTTTCCTGTGCTACTTCCACAAAATACACAAACCCTTTTGAATCTGGAATTATTGTTTCCCTCTTTCTTCTCCATTTTTTTTTTTTTACTTTTCAAGCTTTGAGGTTCAACTGTTCTACGCAAATTTATTCTCTCTATCTTAATGAAGCATGTAATATACTCTGCTCATTAATTTTATTACTCCATTTGTGTATTGTTTTCTTATTAAATGCACATAATATATATGGAATGGTGCATATGAGTGAAAGGCCAGCTACATCTGGTAAAGAAACTTAATTTTAAATAATCATGATTCATCAATTTCATTTTTTACTTTTTGAATGGTACATGGCTTAAGTAGTTATAAGTTTATGTTTTCCAAAATGGCAATTTTTTCTACAATGTCTAATATCGATAGGCCAAAACAAAAAAGTAATATATATGCATTAACTTTGGCCAGGAAAAGATTTAATTTAAATATATATTTGTTTCCAGTACTGTTAAAAATAAAAATTTGCAACCAATTCTTCTTGCTTTTCATCCAAAACAAATTAAAGTCATATTATTTGACCCTAAACGGAATTATAATTTTAGCAATAACAATCTGCAAATTCGATCAAATATAATATTTAACCACTCTTAAAATTTAGTGTTAGAATTTACTGTGAGTGTTAAAAGATTATTGAGAGTTTTGACATAGTGGAATTTAAGTCTTCACATGTTTATTACTAAATTTATGAGTGTCTTAATGACAAAAAAAATTTCACAATGAATAAAATTATATACTAAAAGGAAAAAAAAAATAAAAAAAATTGAGCTTTTTTTCTTCTCACTCCCTTCAACAAAAACCTTACCAAATAAATAACAAGATACAACCTTACAGCTCATCTATAGTTGGATTTACTCTCTTAAGATTAGATTCCACTACAAACTTGTAATCTTTGTGCTGGTTGATGATTGATGGTGAAGGTAGAGATGGCCAAGGGCCGGTTCGGCGGTTTCAAAAAATGAAACCTGAGCCGGCCCTTAAATGAATGAATTGTTCTTAATTTTGAGGTGATTTGGTGCGTTGTCATTGGTTGATTTCATATTTTTTTTTCGGCGGTTCGGCGGTTCCGAACTTCCGGTTCCGGTTAGGGATGGAATCTGAACCGGCCCATCAAAATAAGGTTTCGGTTCCGGTTCAGAACCATAAACTGCCTGACTGGTTCAGGGTCGGTTTGGCCACCTCTAGGTGAAGGATCGATCAGTTGAAGTATTCTCTCATGATGTATTGTAACCATGGTTGTAAAACTCGGCCTAGGCGGCCGCCTAGGCGCCGATTAAGCGCTAGGCGGCCCCTGGCCGAGGCGAAAACCCCTTATTCGGCAGTCTTAGGCGGCTTTCAATTACTCGGCGCTTAGTCGCCGTCTAAGCGGGCTAGGCGGACTAGGCGGACCGATTAAGCGGGTTATACGGTCTGATTAGGCGGCTTGGTGCAAGCTGGGTGCTATTTTTTTTTTTTGTTTGAATTTAGGCAGAAAAGACACACCTCTTCATCTCCTCACCCCAGCAGCCGAAAATCTAAACCCACGAAGTGCCCATACTCTTCGCTCAGCCACTACCCAGCCTTTGCCATATGACTTGCTGCCGCCATACCTTGTCCCGCATCTTTCGAGTGCAAGAAGTTGCTGGTTTTTTCATCAATTTTATCAAATCTGCGCAAACCCGTTTTCTTAGTTTTGCCCTTATAATGAATTGTTATAACAAATAATTATAATTTAACTACAATTATGTAGATTCTAATAGATTAAGATTGACTATGAGAAGATTTTGTATTATTTTGTTGCTTTTTGATATATTTAAACTTTGATAAAAATTTTATTATAATGATTTTTTAACTATATAGTATAAAATATAAAAAAATAAATTCCCGCCTAGGTTCCGCCTAGAAACCGCCTAGACCGCTTAGGCGCTAGGCCCTATGTGGCCGCCCGACTAGCGCCTAGCGAGTTTTACAACCTTGATTGTAACTGGCCACAAAATCATAAAGCTCGATTCATTTTATTTACTTGCTTGAAGCGCAAGATCAAATCAGCCACTCCACATATCTTTAGTCCAAACTTAGAATGACCACTTAACTCATGTGGGTAGTGGTTTCCTTTGTGGGCACCTTAGTTAATGAGCATTCATATGGTTTTGCAGGCATAGGATATGATGAGGTTGGGGTTTTACTTTTATCTCAAAATCACACATTGAGTTTTAGGGGAATATTTAATTTTCTGATCGATACACTGTCAGGACTCATAACTCAAGTTATTATGCAATAATTTACCTGCAACAGTTAGGTCATCGTGTAAATAATAGTAAATTAAATTTAATATATAGATTCCATCGAGATGAACCCTATTTTATTGGTTTTATTATTAAAGAAATTTGTTAAAGTAATATAATATTGCACTTTATTTATTTATTAATTGGTTCGAATTTGATATGTACAAACTCTTTTACTTGTTTTTAGTTTGTTATATGGAATATTTGGATTGTCGAGAAATCGAGTAGAAAATTTCTCCCTTCGTTCTTAATTATTAGTCCACAATTGAAATGACACCATAATTAATGTTTGTGAGTATAGTAGAATTAATATTTTATTGATTAGTTTGAAAAAGTTTACCATTTTAGAAAAATGGACTAATTGGGACATAAAAAAAATGTAAGTGATACTAATAAATTGAGACAGTACTTGGATTGTATGGAATCAACCGAGATCTTGAAAAAAAAAAAATATAATGATTGCCGACATCTCGAGTAAAAAATTATATGGATTGTACGAATTGGTTTAATATATAATCTATATAAACCTTAAAAAAAAGTGTACGATTGGGGTAATATATGGATTATTGTGGGTCCCGAGATCAGAGTTAATCGAATATATGCAGCGGAAAATTTAGAACGAGTACTTGCTAATATAAGCTGGTGATATAATAAAATTAGTACATTATACAATCTAAACATCTTGAGATGTATTACAAAATTTAAGGGAAGGTCTCAGGTTAGGCACGCCTAAACAGTAATTAGGCGGGTTTTATTCATTAACCCAAGTCAAACACATTTAATATACCCTAATTGAGGATTAATAAACCCTTGGGATGCGTGAACCCATTTGGGTATGGATAAAACCTGCCTAAACCATTTAGGCGTGCCTAACCCAAGTTTTTGCCAAAATTTAAATATCTTGAAATATAATACATCCTATATAGATTTATACAATTCATATCAGATATTTCCTATATGAAATGCAACACATCCTATATGAAGTTTGTATAGAATAGTATTATAATGAATGAATTGTTCTTAATTTCTTTGTAATGAATGTTAAATCTTTGTGATAAATGTTAATTTCTTTGTTAATCCATGGAATTAAGTTAATTATTGATTTAATTAGCCAATTATTTGTCATATCAAGGTTTTAGAAAGGCATTTCGAGATCTTGATTTATGCTTTTTCTCACTCAAACTTTAAAACAAATTTCAATATCTCGATTTTATATAATCTAAATGAAAAGATTTTTTCATTTAAGTAATTATTTATCAAATTTCATTTAGGTAATTTCTTATAAATTTTAGATCTCGTTATGATTAAACATTTCAAATCAAAAAATAAAAAAATAATAAATTTTTTATTTGACGAGATCTCGAATTCTTTCAAAAGTGATTGAGATCTTGAACTTTTTCACACATTCAAATTCTACAAATTCAAAACATATCAATATTTATAAAAAAGTTTTATTTTGAATTGACAATCTCAAACTACTTTTATTGGTTTTATTATATTATTATTTTTTGTTAAGAGTATTATAATAATAATAATAATAATAATAATAATAATAATAATATTTATTAATATATTATATTACTATTATTGTTATGTTTGATTGAGAACCAACCGAGAACAAATATATTATATTTATAAATGGTTCGAATGTCACTAATATTTTAAAAAATTAATATAGTAGGTTCGAATATCAGACATTCGAACCCACAATTGGTGTCCACGACCCTAAGATTTGAGACAAAAACTTCCACGTGTTCTATCCTGGTTTTCTCTCAATCAAGTCATTTCTCTCACATGATTTTTTTTTAAAGAATTTTTTTTTTATTAAACTGAGGGACATTTAATTTAAGTATCAGAATCACTATGAGTATGAGTATAATTATGAGTTTGAAAGTAAATGGAATAGGTATGGGTTTAAGCAAATGAAGATTTTTGGTATATATGGATTTATTTTAAATTCTTTAAATTCATATATTTAGAAAAATATTAAATAATAATAATTAATTTGATAATAAAAAATTAAATAATATTATATATTTATTTATAATTATATTAATGTTAAATAACTATTTTAAAATAATTAATATAATTTTATTAATATTATTGATAATATAATATTAAAAAATATTATATATATATTTATTTATTTTAACAATATTACTAAATATAATAATAATATATAATAAATAATATTCTTATTTAATATTATAATATTTTATAATATTATTATTATTATAGTATTTTTTTAATTACTAATCTAATATTATTATCTTAATACAAATATTATAGGAAATTTTAAAAAAAAATAACAAATTTGGGCATAAAACATGAGAATGAAATGAAATCCTCCAAATTATGAGGGAATGGGGATCCCCAAGTTTTTTGGAATCAACTCATTCCCACGGGAATGATACCCGATAACCAAACGGTGGGTTTCAGAATCATTTCATTTCTTGATTCCGAAACCCACTATAACATCTCCCCCCACGGACCGATGTCAGGGTCCGCAGTCCGATGCACCCCAACCACACCTCCAGTTTAGCTCCCTACCAAACCTGGAAGGTTGTTGGCAGAGGGAATCGAACCTCCCACCTACCCTTTAACATCAATCCCAAATGGTTAGATGCCACCAGCTGATCTGCACTTTTTTGTAACATCTCCCCCAGTTGGTGGCATCTAACCCTTTGGGGTTGATGTTAAAGGGCAGAACGGAGGTTCGATTCCCACTGCCAACAACCTTCTAGGTTTGGTAGATGCCAACTGGAGATGTAGTTGAGGTGCATCGGACTGCAGGCCCTGACATCGGTCCCTGGGGGGAGATGTTACACCCACCAACCAAACACCCCCTGAATCTTACGAATTGCAAATCCATCTTGGAAAGTCAGATTTTCATATGACAACTTCATTACAATCAGCTCCGAAAAAGACAATGTTGTGCGTTGCTTTCCTTCTTATGTGTGATATCTTAATAATAGAGTTTTCTTTTAATTCATCAACGATATATACTCACTCCATCCGCCTCCTTAGTCCTATTTTCTATTTTTGTTTGTCCCGCGGAATTAGTCATATTTCCTAAAGTAGAAAAAAATTTCATCACACCAATAAAATATTAATTTCACTACACTCACAAATTATTGGTAACTGTGCCAAAGACAAGGTGAAGATCCATGCACTTTCATCAATTAATACACAACTGTAATAGAATTCAAGTAAAGCTCTACTGATTTCTCTCTCATGATTTTTTTACTAAATAACTGATGATTTGGAATTCACCTGAAGAGTTTATATATTTATATAGAGAGAGAATGAATCATGTAAAAAAAATCCTCCTGTAAGAAAAAAGAATGAATCAGATTCATTAGATCTACATAAATCAATCATTAATATACAATCAAGCAACAACTAAAATAAAATCGAGCAATTGCTTGATTGTGTTTTAGTTGTTGCTTGATTAATATGATGCTTGATTGTGTTACAGTTGCTGCTTGATTGTATACCAACCATTGATTTATTAAGATCTAATAGATCAGATTCATTCTTTTTCGGTATAAGGAATTTTTTCTCACCTGATACGCTCCATATATATATATATATATATATATATATATATGAATGACAAGTCCTTCCTGAATATGAGATGAGAATAGATCTTGACCATCAATTTTAAATTTTTAATGGCCTTGATTGTATGGCATAAATTTCATTTGGATTTAATTCTTATATTATTTAATTACTAAAGGGTGTATTGATAATTAAGAAATACCCATGATATTCTTTCCAAAACCATTTCCTTAATTTATTCCTCCAAGATTTGCAATATACGTTTATTTCATTTAGAATATTTCTTTTTTACATCATTATACTATTAAGACGATATTCAACAAACGACTATATTTATCACTATTAACAAGAAATTTGATCGTGGGATATACACGTTTCACTGGTTTTTAAATCTTGGAATCTTGTTTAATTGATCATGAACTCAAGTGAAGGTTTTTTTTTTTTTTTGTATTATATTGTATCGAAATGTGCATAATACTTGCCTGTATAATTGCATTACTTTCTAAGAGCACCCACAATGGTGGGATCTTACAAACAGTTAAGATCCCGCCACGTGTGCGCCACATCATTTATTATTATCATTTCATATTTATAAATATTCACATCAACATCCACTATCATTTTTTTATTCATCCACTTTTTACTTTATACTATTCATGGGTCCCGCTTGTCATAACCATTAATTCATATTATACATATATATATATATATTGAATATAGATAAATAATTAATTAATTAAATTACGAATGATAAATTTATTTAAATAATAAATTTTGTTTGTTAAAATTAATTAATTCGAAATAATTGAATCATACATTCAATTAAAAAGTTTAATATTACATAATAATAAAAAAGATCACACATTAATAGAGAATACAATATTACATAATACAACAAAAGATCACACATTAATAGATAATACAATATTACATAGTTAAAAAAACACACGCACACATTGCAATTTAAACTAAACAATATTTTAAAAAAAATAACATATTAAAACATTTAATCAATTTAAAATCTAAAATTAAAAAAAATTAATCTTACAAAAAAAAACTAAAAAACAATGAAATACACAATTTTAAATAATAGGAAATTAGGAATATTATTAAATAAAAAAAAAGGAAAAAAAACAAAAAAAAAAAGTGCTCGGTGCGGCGCCACACGCGGCCCAGGCGCGTGTGACGCACGCGCCAATCAGGCGCCGCGTGTGGCGTACGCGCGCGTGGCTTCGGCCCCATCTCTCTGCAAGAACCGGTTTCTTAAATAAGCTCCCCACTCCTTAACTGTTCCCCTCTCTCTCCTCCATGTGGGATAGGTTTTGCTGAGGTGGGGATCTTATAAAAATAAGATCCCCCCATTGCTGCTGCCCTAAGGGCTTCGGTTTTTTTTGCATAGTTCACGTCACCTATATTTTTATTTTTTGAATAAGGATACATTAATCTTAAACACACACCCACTCATACACCCAGAGATAAATTTATGAAAAATCTTAGTTTTTGAAGACATTAATTTATTTGCATTATATTGTATCTAAATTTGCATAATGCTATCCTGTAATATTGCATTATTTTTTAAGGGCTTTTTTTAATACATAATGTATTAAAATGATGAAGGGTTTTTCCTTGAGTTTTTTTGCATTATATTCGCTGTAATATTGGAATAATGATTTCATTGATAATGTAGCGAATTCATGAAGGTATTTTTCTTATTTGTTTGTTTTTTGGCATTGTATTGCATGTAAATGTATGTTATGACCCGAAAATTAGCAAGCCCATTTTGGAGTCCAATAAGACAAAAAGCCAAAAAGCCCAAAAAGAAGAAGTGTGAAGCAAATAATTCAAGACAAAATTGCTCAAAGTAAAGACAAATTCCGAGCTCGACCTTATAATTGGCCGAGCCCCTTAAATTCCGAGCTGCCCTTCGAACAGACTTCTCAACTAAAGGACTTCGCCTCGCGGAATATTATGTCAAGTACGGAAGACTGGTTCATTCGAGCTGAGAGCTCGAACCATATACTTGGTGAGGTGTCAACTGAAACTATTCAACGCAGAGGATGCGGCCATTCAAAACGTCAGTTCGCTCGAAGCGTTGCATCTACTAGCCAAGGGTCGTTTAGCTCGATTGGATTCCTATAAATAGGATCTTCATTTATTGTCAAAGACACATTGAATTCAGCAATTAATACAATATTTAAAGCAATACAAGTTATTCAGCTCTACAAATACAATTTGTCTTTATCTATTTATTACGCATTTATCATTTTTTCAATATTTCAATTTAGTATTCTTAGAAAAAAGTAATCTCCAAATTATTGAGCATCAACAATTGGCGCTAGAAGGAGGGCCTCTTAAGAAAGAAAGATTGAATAGAATATGGAAGGAAACAACAGTAATAACAATGATCAGCTCGGACGCAGAGTGTTCCAAAGCGCAGCTGAGTTCGAGGCCGAACTCAAAAGGCGAGAAGAGAACCTCTGAAACCTCCAAGAGGAAAACCGTCGAATAACCCTGGAGGCCGAGAACCTGAGACGACAGCTGGCCCTGATAAACAATGACGGCCAGAGCAACACACAGCCCGAGGAGAGAATTCCTCGGACAGAACATGAGCAAGCAAGCTCCCGAGCTCCCACGGAACCGGAAAGCAGTTGGGCTCCTTCTGATGACAGTAGCTCGGAAGGCAAGATCCGCTCACTCGAGAAATAGCTCGAGCAGATGCAGAAATTCATGGCCCTAATCCCTGGAGCCCCGGCTCCTCCAACTAACATACCACTTGAAAGTTATGCAGACTCTCCCTTCACTCGAAGGATTTTGTCTATCCAGCTCTCATCCCGTTTTACAATGCCAACCATCAAGGCATATGACGGAAAAACCGACCCGGATGAGTTCATCACTCTGTATAAAATGAAGATGCAAACGGCGGTTATTCCCGAACAGCAACGAGAAGCTTGCATGTGTAGGAGCTTCGGAGCATGCATGGAGGGTCCGGCCATGCAATGGTATATGCATTTGAAATCGGGCTCAATATCATAATTTGCCGAGCTGCACGAGTCTTTCGTACAGCATTTCTCAAGTAGCAGGAGAGCTCCGCGAAGGTCGGACGACCTCTATTCAATCATCCAAAAGGAGGATGAGTCCCTTCAAGACTTCTTGAAGAGATTTAATTCGGTAAAAGTGACTATACCTAACTGCCTAGAAGAAACGGCAATATCAGCTCATGAAGGGGCTTCGCCGAAACTCCGGCCTCTTCTGGAAACTAGTAAAGTATCCTTGCTCGAGCATGGCCGAAGTATTAGCTCGAGCCGAAGCACAAATCCGGCAAGAAATTGAAGAAGAAAACTTCGGCCAGAGAAACAAGAATAAACAGTCAACCGACCATGTTGAAAGGAAGCAAGAAACAACACGAACGAATAGTCGATACCAGCCCTACCCTGCTCGAGCAGAGTCATCTAAATAGGGGATGAAGGTAGTATCGACAGCCCCCCAGACCGAGCAAAAGATATCTCCCCGAACAGTAATTCGGGAGATGTGTAAGATAGGTAACTTGGTCAAATGGCCAAGAAAAATGCAAGCTCGTCCTGAGCTTCGCGATACTTCACTTTATTGCGAATTCCACCAGGACCATGGTCATCGAACTGATGTTTGCCGGGATCTGAAAAGAGAAATAGATCGGCTCCTAGCCGAAGGGTTGTTAACTTGCCCGAAGACCTCAAACAAAAGAAAAGTCTGGACCAGGAATAAGAAAAACCCTGGGGGAGTTCGGGAAAACCAAACTCCGGCAACAGGAGCAAACAACCAACCTCTCCTCGAGGAAACAAAGCAACCCGAAGTTCAAAGGGTAATCAATGTCCTTACTGGGGGCTCGTCCATGGCCGGATCTTCGCGAAATGCCGCAAAAAGGCATTGCAGAGAACTGAGAAATCAATCTGTGCATCAGATTGAAACCTCCCCATGTGAAATATGCTTTGGAGCCGAGGACGAAGCAAAAGCTCGACACCCCCACGATGACGCCCTCGTCATTTCACTCATGATAGAAAATTGTCAAGTAAAGAGAATTCTCGTTGACACCGGGGCATCCTCGAATGTAATTTCCTCCGAACCCTCCAAAATATGGGAATTTCGGACAAAAATATCATAGAAAATCCAATCACCTTGGTTGGATTCAGCGGTGAGAAACTAAACTCCCTTGGCGAAGTCGACCTCCCAGTTTTCGCCGAAGGAGTAAACTTGGCAACACGTTTTCAAGTGGTAGATGCCCCCTCGGCATATAACGTGTTGATCGGCCGACCTTGGATTCACGCAATGAAGGCCGTCCCCCTCATCTTACCACCAAATGATCAAGTTCCCAACACTATGGGGGGTTCGAGCCATCCTAGGGGACCAATTAGCATCAAGGAGCTGCTATGAGGTAACACTTCGGACTGTACATATGGTGGAACCCAAACCAGTGGAAAGCAGCTCGAAAGTTAGCATAGATCCCCAAAACACAGCTCGAACAACCTTCGTCGGAGAAAGGTTGTCCGAAACTCAAAATACCGAGTTGCGGGAGCTACTAACTCAAAATCGAACAAATTTTGCATTCTCCCACGAAGATATGCCTGGAATTGACCCCTCGGTCATATGTCATCGACTCCGAGTCGACCCAAGTTATAGGCCGGTAAGATAAAAAAGAAGACGATTTGCTCCGGAAAGAAATGAAGCCATTGCCGAAGAAGTTCGGAATTTATTAAAAGTTGGTTTCATCCGGGAAGTAAAATACCCCGAGTGGCTCGCAAATGTGGTCGTGGTGAAGAAAAAGAATGGGAAAAATCGAGTATGCGTGGATTACACCGACCTGAATAAGGCATGCCCGAAAGATCCTTTCCCACTTCCACATATCGACCGGCTCGTCGATGCGACCGCTGGGTTCGGTATCATGAGCTTTATGGATGCCTTCTCGGGTTATAACCAGATTAAGATGTACCCACCGGACGAAGAGAAGACAGCCTTCATGACCAATCAAGGAATTTATTGTTATAAAGTCATGCCGTTCGGCTTGAAAAATGCAGGGTCGACCTATCAACGATTAATGAACCGGATATTCGAGCAAAAAATTGGCCGAACCATGGAGGTCTATATCAACGACATTCTGGTGAAGTCGAATAGTTTCGAGGAGCATCTACGGCATTTGGCCGAGACCTTTGAAATTTTACAGAAATTCAATATGAGGTTGAATCCAGCCAAATGCACGTTCGGAGTCACTTCGGGAAAATTTCTCGGCTATATAGTAAGTCGAAGAGGAATCGAGGCCGACCCAGTACAGATTCGAGCCATCCAAAATATCCAACCCCCCAAGAGCGTTAAGGATATACAGAGGATGATCGGAAAACTTGCAGCAGTGAGCAGATTTATAGCAAGATACTCAGATAGAACCAACTCGTTCTTTTCTCTCCTTAAAAAATCAAAGAAGTTCGAATGGACGAGAGAATGTGACGAGGCACTCACCTTGCTAAAACAATATTTAACAACTCCACCAGTAATGAATAAAGCCGAGGCCAATGAGGAATTACAACTATACATGGCTGTCTCGGAGAAAGCTGTCAGTGCAGTATTAATACGAGAAGTAGATGGAAGTCAACACCCGATCTACTACGTGAGCCGAACTCTATTGGATACAGAGACAAGATATTCGGCCCTCGAAAAGCTCGTCTTGGCACTTGTAATGGCATCAAGGAAGTTAAGACCCTACTTCGAATCACACCCAATAAAAGTGGTGTCCTCGTTTCCTATCAGGCACGTTCTATCCAAACCTGATCTGTCTGGGCAATCGAGCTCGGGGGCTATGGACTTAAGTTCGAACCACGAAGCACCATCAAGTCACAAATCTTGGCAGACTTCATCACGGATTACACTCCCGAGCTCCAACTAATTGCCGAGGTTGAGCTCGGTCCAACGTCAGAGAGTTTAGAATTCTGGACCCTATGTATTGACGGCTCCAGCAATTCTAGGGGGAGTGGAGCAGGGATATTACTCGTATCCCCTGAAAGATGGGTAATTGAGAGAGCTATCCATTTTGAATTCCGGACTACAAACAACATAGCCGAATATGAGGCACTCATCGCCGGTCTCCAACTGGCCCTCGATCTAAAAGTAAGGAGGCTAAAAATCGAATCAGACTCGCAGTTGGTGGTAAATCAAGTCCGAGGTGAATTCCAAGCAAGGGATGCCAGAATGCAAGCCTATCACGAGATAGCTAAGGGGCTCGAGTCAAGATTCGAAGAGGTAGAGGTCTCCCACATACCTCGGGAAGAAAATTCGCACACAGATGCTCTAGCTAACCTAGCAGCAGCTGTAGGTTATAGAGGAACTCGAACTATCCCATTAACCGTGGCACTTTGGCCAGCAACTCGAGACTGGGAATACGAGCCAATTGATATTTGTCCAGTCAACAACGAACAAAATTCATGGATGAATCCAATTGTGGAGTATCTAACTACCGGAGCTCTACCACAATCTAAGGCCGAAGCCGCTCGGTTAATTCGAAGAGCGACTCGTTTCACCTTAATAGATCAGCAACTCTACCGAAGATCTTTCCAAGAACCTCTACTAAAATGCGTATCCGAAGAAGATAGTGTTCCTATTTTAACCGAGGTGCATTCCGGTAGTTGCGGGAATCATTCAGGATCTAGAAGCTTAACCCACAAAACCATAACGGCAGGATTCTATTGGCCCACACTTAAAAAAGATGCCGAGGAAGTAGTTCGGAAATGTGATAGTTGCCAAAGATTTGCAAATTCAACACACTTACATGCCGAGCCACTTCACTCGAACACTCCAGCATGGCCATTTTGTCGATGGGGAATTGACATTGTGGGAAAACTACCTAAAGCTCCAGGGCAAAAAGAATATCTCTTGGTGGCCACCGACTCGTTCATTAAATGGGTCGAGGCCGAGCCGTTGTCTAGAGAACGAGATACTTAAATGATAAACTTTGTGTGGAAAAATATAGTATGTCGTTTTGGGCTACCTCGGGAAATTATCACAGATAATGGACGACAGTTTACAAACAAAAAATTTAAAGAATATTGCGAAACCCTTGGAGCTCGTCTATTATTTTCTACACCAAGGTACCCAGAGGCAAATGGTTTGGCTGAATCTTCTAACAAGACCATCATCAATATCTTGAAAAGAAAGCTGACAGCCAGAAAATCAGCATGGGTTGAGGAGCTCCCAGCAGTATTATGGGCATACCGAACTACATTTAAGACTGCTACGGGCGAAACTCCATTTTCATTGGCATACGGGGTCGATGCAGTATCACCAGTCGAGGTTATCCAGAGAAGCCCACGAGTCGAGCTGTTTGATGAAGAACAGAATCAAAAGAAACTCTTCGAATCTTTAGAATTATTAGACGAGCAAAGAATGGAGGCATCTAGCCAGATGATGAAAAACCAAAGAAGAGTGGAAAGATTCTACAATAAGTCAGTTCGATTAAGAGGATTCCGAGTAGGAGATTGGGTTTTAAGACAAGTTTTCCAAAATACACAAGAGCTCAATTCAGGAAAACTTGGACCGAACTGGGAAGGACCTTATATAATCAGCTCGATCGTTGGAAACGGAGCCTACCGAATAAAAACTCCCGAAGGAAAGGACATCCCGAATGCATGGAATGTCAAATACTTGAAAAAGTATTATTTCTAATGATCTTCAAAAGATTAGCTCGAACTCGAGAAAGCATTCTAGCAAAATAGTATAATTTGTATCACTAGTTCGAGCTGGTCGAGTTGTTGTAAAGTCAATTTGAGTCTCGTCCGAATTAATTCGGACCTCAGTATATCAATAAATAAAGTTTTTCTTTTGCAAATTAAGTTTCATCGGGCCATTCTCAAATTTTATTACATATACTTCGAGCCTCTCAAAATTAATTGTTTGTTCGAGCTATCAAAATATATAACAGCAATTAAGAGAGAAAGAAGGATGCTTCATTAAAGGAACGACGTCCTTACAAAAAAAAAGCGTATCGGCGAAGGCATGGAATGTCTCGATCGCTTTTAGCCGAGCTTCTGTGTAGGCCGGGGTCTCCAGGTCGGTTTCAGTCTCTTTCCCCGGCCGATGCACCAGGGTTAGCTCGCCATCCCCCGCGGTTAGGTCATAGATATCTTTCTCGTGCGGGACAACATTCTGTTTGTCCTTCTTCGTTCGTCGGATGGAAGGACGACCCTCCGGAATCTCGGCAGACTCCTCGCCCCTTCCTCTCTTTTGAGTCTCGGAAATGGAAACCTGCCCGGGGGGAGTAGCCTTGGCACCAGATGGGCCATCGCCCGAAGTCTGCCCCTTGATTATGGCCGAGCTCGGACCTTGTCCTTTGGGGACTTGGGTCTTCTTCTTCCTCCCCTTCTTCTTGCTCTGTTGTTCCTCCTGGAACTTGATCAGCTCGTCGGGAGTAAGGCGTTCCATTGGATCGTCAATACCTTCAATGCTCAAGGTTCGATGTTGACTGAGGGTTTCAAAATCCCGAATCGGATAGCTGAAAGCTTTCTGGATCCGGTTCGAGCAGAACTCTGGGATATTCTCTCGTTTATGCCCTGCAAAAATTAAAACAGAGGAATAATGAGTAGTAAGAAGATCATTGGGAATTTGGACGAAGAAGAATTCTTGGATCCACTTCTTCGAATTCGACTTCGTCCCCGTAATCATGGGAGATGGGTGATGTGAACGCTTCGAAAAGTAATAATACGATTCTCCATTCATAGTGATTAAGTTATATAAATCATTCCATTCGGTTAGGGTTGGCTCTTCCAACCCAGCATCTCGGAAAAGCAGATATGTGCCGAGCATGTGGCACCACGCAATGGGGGAGAGCTGTATGGGAGCCAAGTTATAGTATTCTAAAATACTTACGAAAAAAGGATGAAGAGGAAGACGGATACCGAACTCGAAAAATTGAGCTGAAAAGGCCATGAAGCCAAGTGGCGGACGATGGGCTCGTTGGTCAGAATCGAGAGCTATTGCGTTTAACCTATTTGATAATCCATGAAGGGTGAAGAGCCCATCAAGTTTTATACGGTCGAGGTCTGATGGAATTAGTTTCAAAGTACCGACAATAACTCGGTCATATAATGGAGGAAAAATACCCGGGGGATAAACCAGAGGAACATTCTAAGGAAAGGTCAAAAGAGGAATGTTGATCTTCGACCTCGGCATTTTCAGGAATGTTTTCTATCCTATTCGAATGCCCGGGGGCTTCGAGATTCGGTTCGGCTTCAATTTTGGTATCAGGATTCTCCGCCAAAATATCTTCAATTAACCTACTGCTAACCTCGGATTCAGAACTATAATACGAGCTAGTACTGCTATCGCTCGAGCTATTGCTAGAACTCATTCTTTACAAAAATAAAAAGAGAAGTTCGAAATTTACAGTTATATACTAACCCCGAGGTCGAGCAGTGAAAAGTTTGGCTGAAGTTCTGTTCCGAGGTAAAAGTACGAGGTGCGAAAGGTAAAAGTAAAAACTGAAAATGACGGAGCTCAAGCTATTTATAGAGAGATTATTCTAGAAACTCGTGCACGACCTTCGAGCTCCACCAGTAAGCGTTTGACACCTGTCAAAAATTCAAATTTCAAAATTTGTCCGATCCCGCCTCGAGGAAGTTCAACCGTTTTTAGGCGGTAAAAATATATAATTCGAGCTAAAAATATATAACTCGAACTCAGAAAGCTCAAATTTTGAGCTCTTTTAAAATATATATATATATATAATTTAATAAATAAATAATTTTTTAGGCAATTAAGCCCTTGGCCGGGTTAGCCATCTAAAATTCCAAGAATCTTAGGATGCCGAGGTCAAAAAAGAGCTCCCATCTGATAAGATTTCTTGAAGGCTATAAAGCCGAATCAATCGATCCAGTAAACAGCCAGGATCAATTTCGGCATAGCATACCCATGGGTTCGAGGTCGCTCCTCGAGTGGCTCGTGAGAAATCACTTGTCATTTTTCAAAAGCTGCAAGGGGCATCCTTTGTAGAAAATGTCGGGTTTAGCCAACCGCGGACTAGGGATAATCATAAGTCGAACCACGAGTTTCGCAGATACGCCCGAAATAAAAAAAATATATATCCCTAAAATTAGTCGAGCTAAGTCTCACGATACAGGAAAATATCCCTAGAATTCGTCGAGCTAAGTCTCACGATACGGGAAAAATTCTCTCTCCTGAACATCGTCGAAATACGAATTCGAGGTAGGGAAAATCTATTTCTTTTTTGATTTTTTGCAGGAAAATGAATTGCTCTAAGTCAAGAAACCAACTACTTCGGCTTCGCCGAACTCCAAATAGTTCGGACGAAAGTCGGGGGGCTGTTGTTATGACCCGAAAATGAGCAAGCCCATTTTGGAGTCCAATAAGACAAAAAAGCCAAAAAGCCCAAAAAGAAGAAGTGTGAAGCAAATAATTCAAGACAAAAATGCTCAAAGTAAAGACAAATTCCGAGCTCGACCTCATAATTGGCCGAGCCCCTTAAATTCCGAGCTGCCCTTCGAACAGACTTCTCAACTAAAGGACTTCGCCTCGCGGAATATTATGTCAAGTATGGAAGACTGGTTCATTCGAGCTGAGAGCTCGAACCATATACTTGGTGAGGTGTCAACTGAAACTATTCAACGCAGAGGATGCGGCCATTCAAAACGTCAGATCGCTGTAAGCGTTGCATCTACTAGCCAAGGGTCGTTTAGCTCGATTGGATTCCTATAAATAGGATCTTCATTTATTGTAAAAGACACATTGAATTCAGCAATTAATACAATATTTAAAGCAATACAAGTTATTCAGCTCTACAAATACAGTTTGTCTTTATCTATTTATTACGCATTTATCATTTTTTCAATATTTCAATTTAGTATTCTTAGAAAAAAATAATCTCCAAATTATTGAGCATCAACAATGTACATTAAATTCCCATGAAATATTGCATTATTTTTAATGGCTTTAATTTATTGATCATGAACCCAAGTGATAAAAGGTTATTTGTTATTGAACTTTTTCGCATTATATTCCATTTAAATGTGCATTGCACTCATCTGTGATGCTGTATTATTTTCTAAGTGCTTTATGTGACTTTTGTTAGTTAGTTATTATATATTATTTTTAATTTTTATTAATTTATAATATTTCGAATCAATTTTGCGAGCATGTTTAGTTTTTTTTTTTTTTTCTTTATATTGGAATATTTCGATTTATTCTCGCCGGCATCGTTGAGATTTTTTCTTGATTTGTAGGAGTTCTTGTTATGGCACTGAACAATTTTGCAGTAAATGGTTGTAGTTAATGGTGGGAATTTAATGCAGTAATTTAGGGATTGCATTGCATTAAATCTGGAAATCAAATCGTATTTTGATATTTGTTTTCATAAATTTACATATTAGACCTTATAATGTACCTTTTAAAGCTAATTAATGCAACAATTTTTGGCTATTGGAAAATAAATCTGGAACTTCCAATATTCATATTAATGGTCTTGATCTATTCTATTTCTCATCTAGCATCTAAAGAGAGACTTGTGATAATAAAGCGTCCCTAAATATATATATATATATATATATATATATATATATATATATAT
>JAPKLW010003781.1:0-21338 GCA_026898455.1 Plectranthus barbatus
CTAGCCACTCATCGCAGATAGAAATCCAAAAGAAAATATATTAAATTACATAAAAGTAAAGAATTGACAAGAAAATAAAAGGGTTTCGTGTTCCCCAAGTCTCCAAACTCTAAAAACTGAAAAGTATGATTGCATTAATCAAAAGTCGAATTTAATTAGGTTTTATAGGGGTGGATGTGTATCCTATCAAATCTAGGGCTAAAGATATGAATAAATCAAATTTTCATCAAATTTTCGCTCTAGCAGACAGACTCGCGTCAATTGTGGCTGATTGGTGTCGATCGACGTGGCCATCTTGATGCAGTATTTTTTATCAAGTAAAAATTATCGAACACGAAGACTCAATTCGCCCGTTATTCAAGTAAAAGTATGATTTTGAAACCTAATATCTAGATGCGATAAAATAGCTTTGTATATATCAAATTCCAACTATCTAACATGCAATTATCGATTAAAACTTCAATTCAACTAAGCAAATTCCAAAAGAGAACGGTTGAGGAATATAGGATGGATTGGGAATTGATTATGAATATGTTTGGACTTGTCACTCTTACAAACCAGTTTCAATAAATAGAATGGGTCGGTTCATCAAATTCTAGTTACAACCCTTAGTACCGGTGCAATAACCGTCGATTAATATCGATCTCAACCTAAGTCTAGGTATATTAATCTCAATTAACTCCCTCAAGCTCACAAACCAATTGACCTAGATATCAATTCATCTATCTTCTAGGTGAAATAATATCCAATCATCATTGCAATCCCCTCTAATGCACAAACCTATCAAGTTAATTCATTGAGGCATAATTTCCAACACATGGTGATCAATCATGAAAGGAACACAAATCAAACTCACAATAATAATCAAAACTACGAAACTTCAATTATTCAAATCCAACAATATTCAAATCAATCCCAATCGCATCCAAATCCTCAACAATTAATTTAGCTACTCATATCATAAATGAAATCTTCAAAACCACAAAGTAGAACATAAAAGAGAAAGTAGGATTAAGGAGCTTAGGAATGGATGGTGAATCTTCAATCCCGCTTCGAATCCTTCCTTCAACCTTCGAGTTCCAGCTTTCCGGAAGTGAAAAATGCTTCAGACTCGCGCCTCCTCTCTCTAGGGTTTGCAAAAATCGATCCCCTCAAGTGTGGTATTCTTTGGCCTTTTATAGGTGAAAATCTCGCAGCTCAGACAGACCCATCCCGATCGGGATGCTCTAGAACAAAATTGCATCCCGCTCGGGATGGATCAGGGTCAGGACCCGAAATTCCCGGTCGATCCCGAGCGGGATCCGCTACGGCTTCTCACCCATTTCTCGATTTCACGCCTTTTTGACGTATCCCGGACGGGAGACTGCGTCCCGAACCTTGGTCCCGAACGGGACAGACCCGTCCCGCTCGGGATATGCTACGGCAATTCAACCTTTAGCCCTTTTTCCAGCTCTTTCTATCACGAACGGGACCTAGTCGTCCCGAACGGGATTTGCTACGGCCCATGCTCCCTTTTTAGCTCCAAAAATCTCATTTTTTTCACCTTTTTCATATCCTGTACACACGAAACAACTCCAAAACACCAAGTGAAGGAAAATCAAGAAAAGAATAGATATGTGTGTGATTTGTGTACCAAATTCTCACCAATTCATTCAATTCACATCTCGAAAATCATGCAAATTACACGCATATCAAACCCCCCAAACTTAAACCTTTGATTGTCCTCAATCAAGAAAACAAAAACTAGATTTTCATTCGTTTGGTGCAATGCTTCATAGCTCACCACTATCAATCAACACAAACTTCTATCTTACAAATTTTTCATCATCTACCATGTTTAGATTAATGCGAAGAACTCATCTTACCGACATGTGATCATATAAAGAGTAACACTCACACTCAATTGTGAAAATGGATTTCCGCTTTCACTCAGCACAAGCGCACAAGTTCCATTTGTATTGTTCATCTTTGCCATGTTCGTTCACATTAATACATTTCTCTAGAATCAAATAGGACTTCATCAGGTTGTAATGTGGCTGACTAACAGGTAGGGTGTTTTAGGTAAAAGTGACTCATTCATTCAACCCCTCTTCTCAACATTCAACCAATCAACCCCTGAATATCAAAGTGCTCATACTCATTTCATAACCCGACAAATTCTCATCTTTTCATCACTACATATGCATTCAACTTGCAATCTATATTTCTTTTTATTTTTATCATTTTCTTCCCTTTTCCTCATTTCCTTCATTTTCCAATACAATACACTTTTCATCTCAAGCACAACACATTCACTTCTTCTTACCGCATATTCTCCCAACCCCCACTTGTTCCTAAATATATCATGAAAGAATTCAAGGCTCAATTTGGCTTTGAAACAAGGGCTAGGATAATCATGTTTCCACCTTATTCTTCACAAATATCACGGGTAGGTACTAAGAAAGAATGGCCTATAATCATTTTCAGGATCAATGTACATGTTAAACTACGTGGCATTGACAGACTCTACTCATTTTCCTTGTGCCTCGCCTCTCTCAATCAATCAGGTTCAAATCTCACAGGTTAAAATTTTTCGAGTTCAACGCATTAATATAACATGAAATCAAATGCCAAATTTGTTCAACAAGAAGTATGCATCAATCTCAAGTTATTCTGCTCTATCATAAGCTCAAACGATTCAATCAAGTTATGATTCATCATAAGTCCAATCTCAAGTCAAGTTATCACAATTAAAAGCTTTTCCCCACAACATATTTCAATTTCAAGCACAGTGTGAGAGTTGGATCAGAAAACGTGTACCCTTTTTGTTTTTCAGACATTATCCAGTGCGAACATTCCTTAAAAATTTCAGCATGATTTCGCTTGAATTTCGTTCAGCCCACCTGTAACCATCAACACAACCACAAGACCAGTAGTTTCGACATATCATCTTCTTCATCAGAAACAATAAACATCATTACAACCCAATCGAACTACATAATCCACCAAACTCTTAACTACACTACCGAAGCAAGTAAAATAATTCAAAAACAAGTAAAACAGTTTGACAACATAACAAACAAATAAAGGATAAGGATAAAAGAAATAACCGGCGGCCGTCCGTCCCACCCCCCCAAACTTAGATCGAAGAAACTAAGTTTGGAAAGACGGAAAGGCGGCAACTACTGCGGTGGACCTCCGGGAGCATCAGGGTTGCGTCTGCGCCTCTGGTAGTAAGATGGGAAGTTATCGATCAAATCGTGGAGCTCCGTCTCAACACCTGACAGTCGGGTGTTAACTCCCGTAAACTGCTGCTCCATCCATATCCTCTGAGCTGCCATGTCAGACCGCAATCCCATCATCTCCGTGCTCAGCCCGGTCATCCGCAGGTCCATGCCAGCCATCGAAGAAGCCATGCCCTGCATGGTCTGGAGCATCTCCTGCTGCCACGCGCTATGCCCTCCAGATGAGGACGTCCCCGCCCCCGTGTCCAGCCATGGCGCCTCCTCCTCTGGGGACTCATCCCCTGCATCGTCTGGAGAAGGAATATTGTCCTCGAAACTCCTATAAGTTCCATCCCGGCGCTTTCGGAGCCACAGGGCTCTGTGCATTGGCGATTCCAGCAACATGTTCACCTCGGAGTCCGGAGCAGTCAAGGTGGTCACAGCAGTATTGGGCAGCCTTAACCAAGCTTCGCCCACCACCTTATACAAAATGGTAGTCGGAGGAATGAGGGATATGTGCCGGGCCGATGTGAGCACTGGGAGGTCCACCACGGACGGTGGCACCTCAGTCCCCCTCCGTGGGATCTGGAAATGGTCGAGTATCGGCGTGATAAGGCCCCCACAATAGATGTTAGGACGTGTGGGGGGTCGACTCCAATTGTCCATGGCCACAGCAGCCATGGAGAAAGGTGCTCCCGCCAGCAAATAGTGGAGTAAGAAGAACTCCGAAATAATAACATTGTTGCTCTCGTGGCGGCCGGCAACAGAGGTGGCTACGCTCTTGTGAATATAGCGCAGAATCGGGTTTCGGATAAGCGGGCCCTTAACCAGCTTCATTCTTATATTTCCCAGGACGGTCTCTCCAGAGATCAACTGCCAGAAGTCCTTGGCATCGAAACCCTCCTCAGGGATATAATTTGCGTCCTCCGCACACCCATAAAGAACATCCAATTCCTTGCGCTGCAAGGTATAGCTCCGACCATCCATCTTAAAGGTGAGTTGGCTTGGCAAGCTGCCGGTGCTCTTCCGCACAGATACGGAAGCTAAAAACTCCTTGGTTTGTTCCACGAAAGCCGGCCACCTTTGGTTGAGAAGGGATTCCCAGCCGATATTCGTCAATAGTATCTCGACATCCGCTCGAATGCCCAGTGAAGCCATTGTTGACGTGCAAGGGTATTTGGAGCCGTGCACAACATTCTTGCTCAAGTCCTTAAGCCTCTGGTACTCGTCATCGGTGAAGTTAACCGGGCGGCGTGGTGCCATAGCTTCTACAAAGGGTAGACAAACAAAAATCAATTACCAACATCACCCTAGCACAAAGATTTCACCAATAATTCATGTTCTTGAAGAATCATAATAGCAAGAAGAGCTACCCCCATTCACATGAGTACATTCGAAATTCCACCATGTAAATCAAGCCCATATATTGCCAATAACATCAATAAATCCAAAATCCTAGGGTGAAATTCCAATTATCCCTAATTCCCTAATTTAATCAACAATACTTTAATCAACTGGACAAAAACAAAGAACAAAGATAAATTAAACACGAAAAGGGGTAGAGATTACCTTGAGTCGCCGGAAATCGAAAGGAAGAATGAAGAAATTGAAGTTACCGTTCGCAAGAATTGAAAAGGAATGGTGAAATTTCTGATCCCGCGCGGCTTCCCTATTTAAAGACACGATTGGTCCCGAACGGGACAGCCCTATCCCGTTCGGGACGGCTCGACCGGCACGGTTAACTGCATGAATTAGACCGGTCCCGAACGGAACCGAAGGATCCCGCTCGGGATTCGGTACGGTTATTCACCAAAAATTTTAGAAATTCCATCCCGAGCTTCTCCCGCTCGGGTTACGTCAAAATACGCACGAAGTTACGCGTCCCGAGCGGAATATGGTGATCCCGCTCGGGATCATGTTCGGCCCGAATTTTTTTTTGAATTTTGTTTATCCCGAACGGGACAACTTGGTCCCGCGCGCCGGAGTTCTCTTGTTGGAAGCATTGGAAGAGAGGATATTGGGGCGAGTTCTCCACCACGGTGTCGCCACTAGGTCTTCGTCCGGAGTACGGTATGCTATACGACATCTGTAATGGCATGGTGAACGGAATGTATGCAGACGAGGAGCTATCTCTCACCAAAGGTGTCTGGCAGGCAATGATGGTGGTCGACGATGGATGGCTCCATGCCAATTGGGCGAAGCTTGTATTTGACCAGGTGAAGGAAGTGGTCAACGTCTGGCCTAGCGCCGGATTGTCAAATGGGATGCAGCTTAGCTGGCTGCTGGAGCAAACTGTTCCTGATCTTGCTGTTGGCCCATCGACCCTTCGTCCATCCGACTTTTTTCCAAGAGATCCCCGTACCATGTGATGTTTGATATCGTTAAGTTGATGTAACTCTGTTTCCCCTTTTTTTTATGTACGCACTCTTCTCTTCTCTGTTTGTATCCACTCTTTCTCTCTCCCTTTAATCTTGAAGGGTGTAAGGTGATCGTTCTTCCACCATTTTGCTATATATGAAAAGTTATCTTCCCCTTATCTGCATCTTCTGTACACCGACTTGAATATGAATTGCATAGATCACAGAAATCCGTAATAATGGTCAAGATAGTTAACATCTTCTGAAAAATAATCATAAGTGCTCTGCTGAATAATGAGCACTTTATACTTTGAATAATAAATCTTCAAGAAATCCAGAAAGAATGAAAACCAAATCTCATTCATCCAAAGTCTCGTCTAATTCCATAAGACCCAATTTAATGCATAACTCCTTAAATCTTGATTCTGGAAGAGGCTTTGTAAAGATATCTGCAATTTGATCTTCAATGCATATATATTGGACATCTATATCCTTCTTCTCCTGATGATCTCTGATGAAATGATGGCGAATATCAATGTGCTTCGTTCTGGAGTGATGAACGGGATTCTTTGTGATACACATCGCACTGTTGTTATCACAGTAGATTGGCACACATTCAGGAGTAATTCCATAGTCATGTAATTGTTGTTTTATCCAGATAATCTGTGAACAACAACTAGCAGCCGCCACATATTTTGCTTCTGTGGTCGATGTGGCAACGGAATGCTGCTTCTTGCTAAACCAGCTTATGAGCTTGTGTCCCAGAAATTGACACGTGCCACTGGTGCTCTTCCGATCAATCTTGCATCCTCCGAAGTCTGAATCTGAGTATCCACTGAGAGAAAGGCTATCGGCTCTAGGATACCAGATTCCTAGTCCTTCTGTGCACTTCAGGTAGCGAACAATCCTCTTAGCAGTGTCGAAGTGTGACTTCTTAGGATTAGCTTGATATCTTGCGCATAGTCCTACTGCATAGGATATGTCGGGTCTGCTAGCAGTGAGGTATAGCAGAGATCCTATGATTCCGCGATACAAAGTAGGATTAATATCCTCTCCTTCTTTTTCAAGAGCAGCAATGCATGCTGTGCTTATGGGAATTCGTAAACTCTTAGTCTTCTCTGGACAATACTTTGCAATGAGATCACGAGTATACTTCTTCTGATGTATGAAGATTCCTTCTCTGGACTGTTGAACTTGCAACCCAAGAAAATAAGACATCTTTCCCATCATGCTCATTTGAAAGTTGCTGGTCATGAGATCAGAGAATTTATCGCATAGATCTTGATTCTTCGACCCAAAAATTATGTCGTCGACATATATTTGAACTAGTAGAATGCTATATCCATCTTTGATGCGAAAGAGAGTTTGATCTATCCTCCCTTTCTGAAATCCATTGGATAGCAGGAACTTAGATAAGGTTCCATACAAGGCTCTTGGTGCTTGCTTCAGACCATACAGTGCCTTCTTGAGTCTGTAGACTTGATTACCATGCTCAAATCCTGGTGGTTGTTCGACGTACACTTCCTCCTTGAGCTCGCCATTGAGAAAAGCACTCTTCACATCTATTTGCATCACATCGAATTCGTGATACGCAGCATATGCTAAAAATAAGTGAATTGCTTCTAGTCTTGCTACCGGAGTAAACGTCTCATCATAGTCAATGCCTTCGCATTGTCTATATCCTTTGGCTACGAGTCTTGCTTTATTTCTTACAACTGTGCCAGATTCATCCTTCTTGTTTTTGAATACCCATTTAGTGCCTATCACACTCTGATAATCTGGTCGGTCTACTAATTCCCACACATTGTTTCGTGTGAATTCTGCAAGCTCCTCTTGCATAGCATTCACCCAATCTGGATCTAGCATAGCTTCTTCGACTTTCTTAGGTTCTTCACTGGAAATGTAGCAAGCCAACATTGCATTGGCATTTCCTCGCCTTGTTAATAAAGGATCATTGATGTTCCCAAGAATTCCTTCTGGAGGATGAGCGCGTAACCACGTAGGCCTGATTTGAGTTTTAGCACTTGGTACTTCTTCTTGATCGTCATCTGCTGAAGTATTCCCTTCATCATTTGTCTGGTGCTCAGCATTGGGAATGTTGGCATTTCCTTCATTGTTTTCTGGATCTTCTGTTATAGGATCATTGTGATCAGGAGCCTCTTCGGTAGGTATGTCAACAGCTGGTATCTTGGTAAGGGAGGACTCTCCTACTGGTAATTCAGCAGTGGGTGCTTCAGCATTTAGATGCTCTGTAGCAGTTTGATCTGCCACAGCTTCCAAGGGAGCAGCAATTCCAGCATTAGTTGTAACTTTATCAGCATCGGTCTTAACGTTATTCTCTAGATTTGGAGTTCCTTCGACGTCTTCATCATTAATCACTTCTAGAATAGTTGTTTCGTTTATGATATGTGTTGGTTTGGCCTCAGCATGATCATTAGCATCACTGGCCCGGTCAGCAGTTTGATCTCCTGCTGAGTGCGTCCTGTTTTGATTGCAGTCATTCATAGACTTAGTCGGATCAATACTCATATTCTCGAAAGAATTTATAAATGTATGATCATTGACATCATCAGTCTCATGATTGCTAATCTTTTCTCCTTTACTTTCACTGCGCACTAAAGTAGACTCATCAAAAATAACATTGCATGTTATTTCCACAATGCCAGTAACCTTATTTAATACCCTGTAACCTTTATGAGTGGGGTGTCCATATCCAAGAAGCACACCCTCGTCAGATTTAGGTGAGAAGGTATTAAGTTTGGATTTACCGTTATTGTGAATATAACATGTAGAACCAAAAGCACGTAGATGAGTTATGGAAGGCTTACGACCATGATATATTTCATGAGTTTTGTTGAATCTGCTCGTGATAGCACTCCTATTCTGTGTGTAGCAAGCAGTCATGACTGCTTCACCCCAGTATTTAGCATGAAGATTGGAGTCTGCTAACATTGATCGAACGGCCTCTTTCAGCGTACGATTCCTCCTTTCTGCTAGCCCATTCTATTGAGGAGTCCTTGCTGCAGATTTTACATGTGATATCCCGGCTTCAGCGCAAAAATCCATCAGCACTCCATTACAGAATTCTGTTCCATTGTCGGATCGAATTCGCTTTACAGTAACTTCTTTACTGTTTTGCTCTTTAAGAATCAGTTCCGGCAAAATGAGCTTCACTTCGTCCTTCGTCTTCAGTAGGCGTACCCATGTGTACCTAGAGAAGTCATCAACCACCACTAGTGTATATAGACGTTTACTTACAGTGGGTGGCGTGACTGGGCCAAACAGATCCATATGAAGCAATTCCAGAATCCTTTGAGATGTCTTCTTTTCAGGATTTGTTTTAAAGGATGATTTGGGCTGCTTTCCTTGTTGGCATGATTTGCATATTCCTTCTTTGCAGAAGGTGTTATTTGGTAGACCTACAACAAGCTTACGTTTGGCAAGATAGTTAATGGTTTTGAAATTTAAGTGATTGAACCTTTTATGCCATAGCCATGTTGTTTCCTCCTTATTGAGTGCTAGGAAATAGGAGTGTTGTAGGCCGCTTCGCCAATCGACAATATATTATCCACCCTTACGAATCCCTCGTAACTTTATTTCTCCTGAAATAGCATCAACAATAGTACAACCAGTATTTTTGAAAGATACGATGTACCCATTTTCACATAGTTGACTTATGCTGAGTAAATTGTGTTTCAGGTTGGAGACGAGCGCTACGTTGACGATTCTCAAGCCATTCACTTCGATGCAACCACGTCCAACGACTTCTCCTTCACTGTTGTCTCCGAACTTTACTCTTGGACCGTTGAATAATCTTCTTATGTCTGAGAATAGTTCTTCATTTTCGGTCATATGAGCAGAGCAGCCGCTGTCCAGGACCCATTCATTGGATATACACGTTTCAGTAGTTATGGAGTCCTATTCCTGCAAGTAGATCAAACAAATTTAGGTACCCGTTTAGTGTCGGGTCCTGCAGGATTAGCATGAAGCATGGTTCCTTTCGGAATCCACATCTTAGTGATTTTCAAGACTTTTGCCTTGGATTCACTATTCACCACTTTCTTGACCTTTGGCATAAAATTTCTATTTCTAGTTGAATGAGTGAATTTAGCCGTCCTTGCCCTTGAAAAATAGTGTGGAATGGGCTCAGGCTTTGCATAGACATTCCTTCTATGCAGTGTATTCTGCGAGTAGCTAGGTCTCACAGCATTGTACTATGCAGGCCTTCTCTGATGAAGATTAGGATGTACTATCCTTGCATTAGTGTTAGAATGCTCAGTACTCCTTGGATTGGTTGAGTAAGTTTTAGTGTGTTCTCTAGAGTTCCTCTGCTGATGTCTATCAAATACTTGCCTATAATTCATCTTTTGGATCGTCTGTTGAGGCTTAGAGTTGCTTTCAACATTTGTCTTCAGGATCCTCTGCTGAGGTCCATTGGTTAAAGGCTTAGCATACTCTGTCCTCTGCTGAGATCTAGCAGATGAATTATTGGTTTTCTTTGATGCAGACCTCTGCTGAGTTTCAGTGAACATACTCTGCTGAGGTTTATTCTTTGTTCTAACAGATAAAGTTTCAGCAGACTTTACTCCTTTGCCTTTTTCATTAGAGCTATACCCTGCAGTTACAAACGAAATTGGATTTTGCATAAAAGAAGTATCATTGGATTTTGACATCCTTTTTGACGATTCACATCCAAGTCCAGACTTATCAGAGTGATGTCTTTGACTTCTTACAAGGGCATTGAGAGCGTCCCTGCTGGATGCATACATGCAAATGCAATCCTCTTTTGGTTTGTTTTTTAATGTTTGATTTTCCTTTTCTAATGTTTGAAATCTTTCTGATAACTGTGAAAAATCTTCTTTTAATTTGAGGAGCACTTCACTATCTAACCTTAGTCTTTCGACTTCCTCGGTTAAACTTGTAATGTGAAGTTTTAATGAAGCATTTTCTCCCACAATCTCGTTTTTGATTTCATACATTTTTGCAAATTCTAATGATAGCTGCACTAGATAATCTTGTTCAGAATCGAAATGTGATTCCTCCGATTTATCTATAATTTGATCGCTAGATAAGTTAGTGGACAATACCTCTGCTTCCTCAGCGGCCAAAGCTGATTCATTATTTTCCTCTTCATCGCTGTCCGTATCAGCAGGTTGTCCTTCAGTGATATTTGCCATTAGCACGAACAAGGCTTCTTCGCTATCTTCTTCTTCTGATGAGCAGTAGAGCTCTTCTTCATCAGCAATCTCTGTCCTAGTTAGCAGTGCCTTGGTTACGGCTTTAGTAGCGCGTCTTTCAAAACGTTGCTTCAGGCGATCTCGTTCTTCTTTGCTGACTTTCGGGCAATCATGCTTCAAATGATCTGGAGAACCACATTCAAAGCAGGTTCTAACTCTTCGTTCTACTGAGCAGTTAGATGATGATGGGGGGGTTTCTTTCGCCTCTTTTTCAGTCTTTGCTTCGTTCAGCATTCTTTGCATTTTCTTCATCTGCTCTTCCAGTTCATTGATCTTTAGATCAATTGCTGGTGTACCTGCACTGGAAGTTCCTTCTTTCGAAGGGGATGCAGGAGTGGTTCTTTCTGGTTTATAGAAAGATCTTTTCGGCTTGAATTTGTTGTAATCCTTCTTAGCGAAATATGCTAAGTCCTCAGCGTTCCCAGCATAGTTTGAACCAGCTTGTGCTACAGCTGTTTCATTCTTCTTCGACTGGTGTATAATAAATTCATGAGCTTTAAGTTGGGCAAATACCTCAAATGTAGTCATCTTGTTGAGGTCTCTCTCACTCAAGCTTGTTACTTTTGCGAACCAGTCATCTCTTGGATAGAGTTTGGAAATGATTTTATTGTTCATTTCCCCATTGTCATACTTCTTTTCGAGATTCCTTAGCTCTCCAATTATTGTATTGAAGCGTTCTTCCATGATTTGAATAGTTTCACCTGCACGCATAGAAAAAGATTCATATTTATCTACTGCTACCTGTAGTTTGTTGCGTCTCATTTGTTCCGTTTCCTGAGAGGATTCGCACACGTAGTCCCATATTTCTTTAGCAGTGTCCATGTCAAGTGCCTTGTCTTTCATCAATTTTGGAAGGGAGTCAAGAATGAGTTTCTTTGCTACATGCTCTAGTTGAGCTCTCTTCTTGTCTTCACTGGTGTACTCGTCAAATGGTTTAGGAACCATTTCAGGTCTTGGGGGTCTTGGTTCTCCTCCAGCAGCATCTTCAGCACGTCCTTGTCCTATAAAAGTGTTAGCTTTCATAATCTGGATAGGACCTCTTAACAGTACGTCAGCCATCTCAGGGTGTATGCTCTGAAGTTGTATGAGAGCCATCTTCTTCCAGGATGAGAAGTTCTCTCTGTCATACTCTCCAAGGGAGTGGTTCATCATTTTGTATGCTCTTTGAGTGATTTCCTGAGCTGAGAAAAAATATTTAAAAGTGCAAGGAAAGCGATAGATCTGGTCTTAAAGCGACTCAGAAGCAGTCGGTTTTTCAACCTCCTGTTCTGATACCACTTGTTGGTCCCGAAATATCAGATTCATCGTGTTTTAAAGCTTAACACGAAATGCAGCGGAATAGATTAAAGTCACTTGCACTTAATGTCGTTATCAGCAAAATGTTTTCTTAGCTCAAGTTGTTGATTATGTCAGTTTACAGATATACACTAGCAACTCTGTTGCTAGGTTTTAAATCAATCTTCGAACAGTAAACCAATAAAACAGTAAATGAACACACGATTTATAGTGGTTCGATCAAATAGATCTACGTCCACTCCTTAGCTGAATCGCTAAGAATTTCACTAGAAAAGTATACAGAGTACAAGGACTCGCCTTTCCAGTTAAGTAGGCAGTGAGCTTTCGGCCTGGCTACTTGACAGCTATCCTCCGTGAATCTGAACTTCTCCGAACACAGCTCTGGGCAAGTCAAGGGCACACCTTCGTAAAACTTGTCCTTCGCTAATGAGGTGTTTATAGTTTGCCTCGGAACTTGATAAGTTTGCGGCTAATGCCCGTGTGAGTCACAATCTTTCAAGAGTGACTGTTGGATTCCTTTCTGAAAGAAATGAATCCCAATGATTGAGATATCCTTGAGTGCAATCAGGAATATCTTCAATGGAGTGTCAGTACTTCAATGAATGACACCACAGGTTGTTGAGAGTCTTTAGATAGACTTTAAGATGGCTCTCAACTGACTACTTTTAAAGATCACTTTGTCAAGGGAATCTTTTGCTTGAGCGTTCGTGAGTAAAGTGATAAGAGCACTTGTAGATTTGTAAAAGCAGTAGTCTATCCAGTTCTTGAATTCTGCCTTTTATAGTTGGAGATTCGAAACTTGAATCTCCATACCCGTTAGACACAACGGCTTCTTTCTTCAAGAGTGGATAAACTGATGGAACGCCTTTCTGAGTAGAGATGTACCTTCCATACTAGTTAGGGAAAGTCTCGTCCTTTGTGCGTCCTTGTCTTGTCAGAGTCGCAGCTTGGCTTCAACGTCGCTAAAGGCATATTCTCTTGAGATTCTTTGACTTGTTTTATATGTGGTCCTTCATTGATTGCTGAGTAAATCGTATGCTGATTCCTCAGCATTCTAGCAAGTCTTCATCCAAGTGCTGGCGCAATTAATTCGCCGGCTTCTCCAGCAAGTTGTGGATTGAGCGCTTACTTCATCTGCTAGAGATTCTTGAAGACATTCTAGTCTATTACAACTCGATATTTAACTTATACAGGACAATACAAATTGTATTAGACTCTCTAGATTTCAGCAAATGATCGACCAAACTAAATAAGGTTTGATTCAACAAAACCTTTTACAAATAAGTCCTAAGGGAGATTTTAGGAATAATTCCCAACACACCTCATATACCACAACTCAAGACATGAGCGAAACCAATACTTCTTCTTAATCTCATAGACAAGGAAAGAAAAATTTTGTATAGGGTCAAAAGTGGCTAACTAGGGAAAATTTAATGTGAAGGGACATTGTTTAGGGAATTGGGCTATCAAAGATGGCCTAAGATCATTTCCTAAACTTGTGCACACTATGCAGTCTCAACACAGAAAATAGGCAAGTTCTAGAGAAATCAAAACACACATGTGAATCTCACATCGAACGAATCAAAGGCTCAAAATTCTCACACAAGGGTTCAAAATTTTTCTTCCACAGTCAATTTCAAATAAGCTCAATCATCATGCAAATATAAGTGTCAAATCAATCCTATCATGCGGTATTCTACATTCATATGCATCTAACCACAATCACAATCAATTCAAACTCAACCCTCAACCGATTCTACTCTCACAATCTCATTCAGGTTATCTCAAAACTCAAAATTTTTCCCCATAAAATAGAATAAACTTAAAATTTAAGGCAAAAATTGAACACGAAAAGCAGAATGAATAAAAGGTAGAAGTTCCATCTCTTGTCCACATCCCCCCAAACTTATTTCCAACTCAAAGAGTGGAATAAGTTTGAAAATCAGACAAAAGAGGGAACGATACCTGGTAGTTGATCTCAGACATCAACTTTTTATCCCCCGGAGTCTTCGAACATCACGCGGCGTGAAATAGTGGTTGTTGGCACTTCGCATCAATTGACTTGAAGCCTTCTTGTCGATCCTTTCATGGATCAAAGGGTATCACAACGGGCTGCTCAGCGTCGATCGACGCCAGGCTGCGTCGATCGACGCATAGCTGTACTCCATTTTTTTTAACTGCAAAATAACTGTGTTAATAATATACTAGCTATGATCCTAAGATTCATTGTTTGAGGAATTCAAAATCAGGGTTTTAATAAAGATGACAATACGGAAAATTAAAGATGTTTTGAAAGCAAATTTAAAGGAACACAGATTCTAGGGAAGAAATCTTATTATGGATAACACATAGGAATCAATTAATTTAACAGGTGGAATACTGCAACAATGATATATTTCCTTGTTTGGTAAATATAACCTAGATTACTCATTAGTGACTATCTCCGCTCGGTCTCAAAGTACACCAAATTAGTCAATCTGATAAGCAAATCAGTTCAATTCCTACAGTCTAGTACATCTGTTTGGATAGTGTAGATTTTATCATGCATTCCTATGCCCACTATTAATATTCACCTCTCGGTCCTTCTATCAATAGCTAGACATCAAAATTAATTGTCACCTCTCGGTCCTTAAATTAATCTAGAATTAAAAATAAACACAGGAATCATGAACCTAATTAATTAATCCTAACACGCATCCATAATAATATCAAACCTTAGAACCCGCTAGGGTTTCTAACCACTCATCGCAGATAGAAATAAAAAAGAAAACATATTAAATTGCATAAAAGTAAAGAACTTACAAGAAAATAAAAGGGTTTCGTGTTCCCCAAGTCTCCAAACACTAAAAACTAAAAAATATGATTGCATTCATCAAAAAGTCGAATTTAATTAGGTATTTATAGGGGTGGATGTGTATCCTATCAAATCTAGGGCTAAATATATGAATAAATCAAATTTTCATCAAATTTCCGCTCCAGCAGACAGACTCGCGTCGATCGTGGCTGATTGGCATCGATCGACGTGGCCATCTCTTCGGCGTCGATCGATGCTGATTGGCGTTGATCGACGTGGTCTCTTGCCCCTTCTGCGCGGTTTCACGGTTTTGGCCATAACTTCCTCTCCCGAACTCCGATTGATCCGATTCCAGTTGCGTTGGAGAGCTAACTCAAAGCATCATCCATTGCCATGTGCCAATAGCCCGAATTCTCCTTGTGGAAGAACTCTTCACTGCTACTCTTACACGTCAATGCTTTCGGAATGGTTTTCAAGTGAATTTTAGGCCTAAAACCTGCAAAAACACCAAGATGTGCATAATACCACCTAATATAGACTCATGCATAGAATATATATATATAAACTCAATAAAACTACATAAAATAGTAGAAAATAATATAGATAAGCGAGTAAAATAATGAGCTTATCAGCGTACTCGTTGAGACCATACTTGTTGAAAATATAAACTTATCAATCAGACTTATATTCTTCCAGACTTGTAAGTGTAGGGTTTGAGTCTACGATGGACAACATGAGTTACCATTAATTAAATTCTTGCCAAGGATCGTTCTTAGGATATCATGAATAAATTTCAATTAAATAAACCATGCGAACCTATGCATGCTCCTACAAAATTAATTGTAGAGGATGGAATTTAGGAATACCTGATCTTCACCGTTTGATCTACAGACTTAGATCGGGCTAACAACGATGAAGTAGATCTGGATCTGAATCTGAACAATGGCGTTGGAAGTTGTTCCTACAGATCTGATCTTCTGATCTGTTCCCTTGCTCATTGGAAATCTGGTGAGGATTATCTACCAAGTTGGATCCGAGATCTGGAGAAATCGATCAGTCTCTCCCTCCGGATCAGCCGCCGCCGTTCTCTCACAATTTTCAATATACTGAAAAATCTCTTTTTGATCTGATAGAGAGAAGGCCTATATATAGTGTTAGGGTTTCAAGAAACCCTAACCCTAATGGGCTTGAGCAGTTCATGGGCCAGACCAGGGACCAGATGCAAATAATAAAGTGGGCCCTCTTTATTAATTAATCCTTCCTTGTTCAACCCAGAACATAATTAATTAATAAAACATTGTTTTAACCTTCACCACGGTAACAATGTTGACTCGCCCCTTTATTACCACGTTATTAGGAACGGGTTGCACCAAACTAACATGATCCACATATTTAAGATTTTAGACATTCATTAATTAATTTGGCTTATGACAATCAACCACAATTAATTAATCTCTTATTTCCTGAGTAATACCACTCACTCCTTTTCACTTATGCCTGAATTAAATAATTCAACCTGCAGGGTTTAGCATAATGAACCTTGTGAGCTCCTCAGGGAATGTCACCATCCTGAAACGGATATGCTTACCTAAACATCCAGCATAAGCAGGCCACACACAAATTGCCAACACCCAAAATACGGGTATAAGAGTACATGTAAGACTCGCCACTATGGTAAATCAAAGTGTGGTCAATCTGTGTGTGCCCCTTATCCTTCAGTTAGGTTTAAGATCATAGGAAGTATGTTAGGGATCTGGCTCATTCGTATGTCAATGAGAATGGCACATCCCACTGTTGATCCCATCAATACATAACCATGTACCGACACATCAAGTAGCTAGGATAAGCCCACTTATGAACCGATGTGCTGCAGCTTAGACCGACAGCCTATCCAGGGACTGTCTCAGCCGTGATACTGTTTATATCTCGCTGGGTCAAATGACTCATATGATCCTCTGTGATCTCCTACACACCATATGGTCATCCCTATAGGCGAGATAATAGGATATTATGGTTCAGTGTATGTTTGTTTCATCAGACAGCGAGCATTATTGTAGCAACACATATATGAAGACCAGTGTACAAAATACTTAATCATATATGCTTTCAGTATACAATCCCAGGTTAGTCTTATGCGCATTCCAGACTGATTAATCAGTCTAGTCTTTGGATTAGTTCCTACTTACAACTCGATATTAATCCTATATAGACTTTACATTTTTCGACTATAAAACTATCTCAGAGACAAACTAAGATGACTTTTACATACTTTGACCCACCAAAACTTAATAATAGTATAAGGAACAAATTTCCTAACATTTAATTTATATAGATGGATTAATCTTTACCATATCAAAATTAATCTTTACTATATAAATGAAGTATACTAACTATATAAATATCTATATTTATAACCATTGTAAATTGTCTAAATACTATGAAGCTCAGTGGCGTATGCAAGCATGTTTTTGGGGGTACCATTGTACCCCCAAACTTTTTTTTTACCATGTATATGTGTATGAATTTTTATTGTTATTTATATATTTTTACATATATTTTTAAATAATGTATCCCCATTTTAATGTTATTAATATATTGTACCCCGATTTTGAAATTCTGGATACGCCACTGATGAAGTTGCTGTGATAAACTAGATAATCTAGAAGGAGTGTACGATTCATGTTCCTAAATAGTTTTATAGCTTTGTTATTTTTTGTTCATCTTGAATAATATATCCATTATATAAATGTAAAAAGTAAGTATAAAATGCAAACTTGAATCACTATAATTTTAATTATATTAATTATTTGTGTTAGCAATCATTAAAGTTTCCAATAAACCAAACATATACTTAAATATCTACAAATTACGAAAGGGTTTCACATTAAATTTACTTTTCTTGTTTTATTTTACTTGTATATAATAACTATTTTATGAATTCATCTACTAAGTAATGATTAGTAATGAAATATAAAAAGAAAAAGCAAATCCCATTACAAAATATTTCACCTAACTTGGTCGGCGGTGGAGGAAGAGGACTAAGAAATCAACAACTGGAAATATTCAAAACCAATATCGAAATTTGGTGAGCCACCAAGGGACATCACATGGATTTTTCTATTCATCCAACAATATTTTTCCTTTTAAAAATTACAGGATCCTGCTATGCTATCAAAGATATTTTCGAAACATAATTTTTGTGGTCTAGTATTCTTCATCTTTAAGTGGGTAAAGATTGAGGTATCATTCAACATAAAAAAGTTAAATAAACTATTTTATATGAAAGTCAAGATTTTAATCAGAAAGGGCATTTGGTCTAGTGGTATGATTCTCGCTTAGGGTGCGAGAGGTCCCGAGTTCAATTCTCGGAATGCCCCCTTCTGTTTTTAATATTATTTTTAATCTTTTATTGTCTCAACATTTTTCGAATTATCAACTGCGACATTAAACGATATTAGTTGTTTTTCCGTGATCTCTCGTTAACTGCAGTCATGAAACAATAATAAAATATACAGAAAAAAAATAAATTAAATAAATTAAAGATTGGATACATAAATTTTGCAAGAAGCTAAAGAACAGGGCTAACAATCTCCACATAGAACTAAATGAGACTAGTCAGACCATCTCCAGCAGTGCTGGATAATGACATTTTACTTCATTTTGGAGTAGAAATAGTGTCGAGCAGCAACTCCAAATTTCAACTCCATCTGCATTTTGGCAAAATTGTCAAAATTGTGAATAGTGCAGCTGCATAATTGAAGATGCACAACCATCACTGCAGTTCACCTTTTTTTTTTTTTGATTTTATCTTTTTTTTTTTGCTGATTTGTGTTTTTATTTTAATTTATATTTTCTTTCCACTACATGTTGTTCAATTTGTGTTCACTTTTTTTTAAAGGTTTTCTTTTATTTTTCATTTGTTCTTTTTATATTTTTTATTGTAAAAAGAAATATAATTTTTAAAATTTTAAATTCAAGATACTAAATTATAATACAAACATCACATTTATTAAACATGAACTACATATATTAATAAATTATATAAAATAGAACACAATACAAATTAAAAAACACTCAATAAAAAGAAAGCACACAAAATACAATACAATAAAACTATTCATAATAGAACTTCTCATTTTGCACTCCGTGATGCTTTGATTGACCATTTGTGGGATGAATATTCAAATGCATAAGAATAATATGTTGTGATCTCAATTATTGTATTATTGTATTTGTATTAAATAAAATGGTTATATTGTGTGAAATAATATTTTATTTATAATTTTGTAAAATAATTTATTTAAATATTAATATTAATTTTTAATTAGGAATTAGAAAATTATAAATATGAAATTAAATACTAATATATAAGTTAAAATATGATATAATAATTTGTTTAATAAAATTAAAGAAATAATAGAAGAATCAAAATGGAATATTCTTTTTAGAGTGAAATATAGAGTTGACTGCTGGAGATGAAAAATGAAAACTGCAAATCTGAACTACAAAATAGAAAAAGTGGGCTGCATTATGGAGTTAGCTGCTGGAGATGGCAGAAGAAGATTGATCATTACTCTCCATACTCAAACGTGATGGAGCTGTTGTCCCTTCACTACTTCTGCTCCAAACACAGCCCAGCCCTTGGATGAGATGAGATGAGATGTTTGCCATTCAGACAGGATAAAGATGAGATGAGGATAAATACAAACGTGTGTAGTATTTCCTGATCATTACAAAGATGAGATGAGGATAAAGATCAGCCATTCAGACAGGAGAACATTTTTAACTCTCTAACTCTTACCAGCAACATGTTGTCAAGCTTCTGAAGAGCTGGCAGATGAATAACCATATCTATTCTTGGCCTAGAGGTCATCACCTACAGAAACAAGAAGTGAATCACAAGCTAGTAACATATTTCTGCATCCAAATTACCTCAAGCCTGCTTCCATCTGGGAAAGTTTGCCATGAAGGTTTGAATTCCACAATGTGATCACTAACACACAGGAGCCATCCCAATTTCTCTTTTCCACATTGTTTTCTTCTGTGGAGGCAGTGGCTCCAATCTCCACAGCTGTCCAAACACAGTAGCTACACGAACACGGTTCTTACAAATCAAAATCATGCTGATTAATTTGGATACAGATATAGACAGAGAGTAGGACTAATTTTTATCTTTACCACAAAGATTGGTGATGGCATTGGATATTGCTAATGCTGGACAGACTCCTTTACCGTTTCCAGACATGTCTTCACCAAGCAATAGTTTCCCGAACCGCTCTTTCATCATCTCCATTTCTATTTAATTCAGAGAAACACCACTAATCATTAGATACACAAACAAAGAAAAAACTCTGCATTATCATTAACACAGAAAAGATTCAAGCACTTTCACCAAATTATGGCAATTCAGACCAATAAATAACACAGAAGTAGAGCACAAATTATGATCGCGCACACAAAGTCTTTGACATACCTGAAACTTTTGAAACCTGCTTCTTCAACATGGAATCATTATCAACATCGCCAGACTGGGGTTTTAGCTTTCTTTGGGAGTTGAGACACGTCATTACTCGAGCAATTTGCGGCGTTTTTTATCGGCCAACCCCGTTGAGAGGAACAAGATTAATTACCAGTCTCGATCTACTCTCACAACTAGTGCTGCTGCCGCTGTCTCTAGACTCACTCACAGTCGCCGAGTCATCACTTGCCAACTCGGTCCCGTCTTTCTTCTCGCTCTTCCCAGCTGCAGTTTCCATTTAAACGGCAGTGGAAACTACCATGAAATCGTTACTTCAATTCAAGAAAAGGGGTTAGCCATTGCCCATGAAGACTCAATCTTGACAACAGACTAAAGGTTAAAAGGGTGAAAAACTTCGAAAAAATGAAAAAAGTTGAGAGCTTTAAACGGTTTGACGAGAATGGTTTCTGGGGGGTACAGGGAACTGGATTTTCTTACATGTACGATGAATAGTTGAGTGCGGTTTTGAGTGTGTGTGCTTTTTAGTGTGTGTTTTGGGTGCAGCTGAGATTTGATTTTCAAAGTTGGAAAAGATAACTGCCCCTGTGATAAAGAGGGCCAACGTCTCCTTTGGAAGTCTCATTCAAAATTATGATTATATTTAATTTTATTTGGGGTTAAATGCAATTAAATTCCCATCACTTCATTATTTTTGCAAAAATAACCCATCATTTAGATTATTGCAATTTAATTCCTATTGTTGTACACAGGATCGAACTATCCCAAATCGACTCGTACCACTTCATCGAAGGAGTTGCGGTACGATCAAACGCTGAAGATCACCGACTCGAGAGTTAGTATAACTTTAACTCGAGTCGGTGATACGAACCACACACGAAGCAGAAATGAAACGCAAAAGGGAAGGTGATACAAATCAGCCGCTGAAGGCGCTCATCAAAGATCCAATCCCCGGGAATAAAGGAATTGATAGGT
>JAPKLW010003782.1:0-10623 GCA_026898455.1 Plectranthus barbatus
AGCCCTTGCTTCAAACTTTCTATAGAATCCGGATTCAGTCAATTTGGCTGAGAAACGAAGGAGATACGCTCGCATCTACAGGGACTGTTGGTGCTGCCGACTCCATAATCTGCTTCGTGCCTCCATCTTCACGCACGTTTTTCGGACAAATCGAGCGCGAATCGGCCGACAATTTGTGAAGACCAAAGAAAGATCATGCTTTAGGCTTTCTATAAGATCCGGAAGCATTCGAGTTGATTGAGAAACGAGGGAGATACGCCTCCATTTACAGAGACTGTTGGTAAGCATTTCGACTCCGTAAACCTACCCCCAGCCCCCTCTGTTCCTTCGTGTTTTTCAACCTAAAGAGCGAGGTCAGGTCTCAATTTCTAAAAGTCAAAGAAAGATCGTGTATCAAGCTTCGCGTGGCTTTTAGAATCTCCCAAATCCGTTAAGAAACGAGTAAGTTACGGCCCCATCTTCAGAGCCCGCTGGTAAGCCGGCGAATTTTATTTTTAATTCCGTAACTTTGCCGAATGACAATGGAATTGAGGCCTAACCACATATTCGTGTTCCTTATGAAGCTGGAAACATTTAGATACCCTCCGATCATCCCGAATCTCCGGAAAACTTGAAGTTCTCACCGGAGGAACTCCCTTCGAAGTAAGCTTCTATACCTTCACCGCAGCCAGATTTTGGCTGGTTATTTTCGTGTTTTATGTATTCCAGCATGTTCCTCATTGTGTTTTGATGTCGGGGATGAGTCGGGGTGGTCTGGGATGACTGAAAATGGAAGGAGCTGAGTCTGCAAGCAGCGCGAGCTGTTCGCGTCGCCGGAGCTGGCGCCGGCGTTGGTCGATGCAGCCTCCGTCGGTCGACGCTCTGTCCGTCGGTCGACAAGCCGGCGGCGGTCGACATCTGCTCCGGCGAACGATGCGGTGCATCTCTCTCTTTTCGTAACCATATATATATATATATGTGTGTGTGAGTGTTTACGTAAAAAGAAAAAAAAAAGAGAAGATAAAATTTCTCTTCTCTCTCCTATATTATTATTATTATTATTACTATTATTATCACATTATTATTATTACAATAATATTATTATTGTTATTATTATTATTATTATCACAATATTATCATTATTATTATTTATTGTGATTATTATTTGTAAATTTGTATTACATAATTACTTAAGTATTATGTTTGTTATTGACTCATTCAATTTGCAAACTTTGTTCAATTATCTATATAATTATATAAATTTGATTGAATAACATTCACATATTTATAAATATTGTGAATTACGTAATTAGATTGTGTACATATTTAAACGAAAAATTATTTCGAGTTAATTAATACCTTGTTGATTTGAGTTTAGCCGTTTAATATTTATACGTGCTTTGATTGGATTAATCTGATAACCATGGAATGGTTAACATGAATAAACATATATAAATAAGTTATATGCATACGTTGACTTACAAATATCGCTTATTGATTGGGGGTCCGTGTCAGTCGGTCAGTCGATTAGACAGTTGTCGAACCTTGGACTTATGTATAACACCAACTAGGATAATATTATTTAGACCCTAGGAAATTCACCTGACTTATTGTGTATATTTGTGTTGCTATTGAAGGAACAACAGGACAACAGGCTCGACTTCCAGTACTTGCTTAATTGTTTATCACATTTTCGTAAGCTATCGAGGTGGGGACGATTTTATTCCTATTTTCGCTTGATTTTGGGCTATAAGCCCTACTTTTTGAAAAGCATGCAAATTGATTTGATTTTAACTTATTGACTATGCCAAAACTGTTTTGAATTCGTATCTGTTCCTCTGGTCAACCGAGTTGACCGGGGAGATTTGGTTTAACGAGAACTGAACCAGGTTTCGAAAGAACCCTGAGCTATGACTCTTAAACTCTAGGGGCATTGATCCTTCGTTGTCTCGAGTCAAGCTCAGACTTGGTCACTCAATGGAGTATTGATACCTTCGGAGAGATAAGGAGAGACACACTCTGTGTCTTAAATCGATCGGGTCTCAATGCGGTGAGTTCTGAGACCAGTGCACTAATTGGTGACAGTAGGCCGAATGGTTCGCCATTCCCAACTGTTCATCGTGACTTGGAAGTCGGCCAACTTCCGGTCACACAACGTTAAAACAGATATTGATTTCATTTAAATAACTGCGCAGTGAATAAAATGTCTTGAAATAAAACACGGGCAAATGTTTTTCTAAAACCCGTGGTTTATTAGTGTGTGGCATAGCATTCGTATTTAATCAGGTATCATTTGTTTTTGGGTCATGTCCTCACGGGGTACGTTGTACTCAGCCCCTGTGTATTATTTCTAAAATGTGCAGGTTAAAAAGCAAGGATGAGGACGTGGCGGTGTAGAGAGCAGACTATCCAAATAAGAGTTAGATCCTGAGATATGCATCATCATATGCATATCTCCACTGCGTAACTTTCCGCTGCAATGAACCTCTGTAACCTTTTCCTTCCCCTTATCTGTAATAATCACTCGAGAAACCGTACTCTGTTTGGTGATGTTTGTTGACACTGTTGTACGAGGTTGCTTCCTCGTTACAAGAACTCCTTAACTACGAAACACTTGTTTGCTTGCGTTAAATGGGTGAATGTTTGTTCTTTCGAGATATATCTTGTTTGTTTTCTCCAGTCTTTTGCTATTAAATCACCCACCCACCTGTAGCGCGCCCTGAAGTCTGGGAAGGCGAGTCGGGGGCGTTACAAGTTAATTGTTGCAGCCGCAATAATGAAGTGCAGTTTGTCTGTTGCAACACGAAGAGGTTGAATGCAGCAGCAAGAGAGACGCGTAGAAGCGACACACCGGAGCAGCGGAGTTCTCAGCTCAGATCACCCACGCCAATAACCCGTTCAATCAAAGTGCACCTATCGCAGACACCACGGGTGGAGAAGAGATGCTTGTGGGCGGATACAACGAGGGTACTACCAAGGCGAACAACACGATGCAACCCAAAATAAGCCCTCACCCAACCCACTACACAAAGAAATTTTAAATATTTCTCGAATTTTAATTTTTAATAGATTCAATGGGGTTTACATTTGTGAATACAATAACAAATATTTCAAATTTATTATATGAATATGGTCAAACATTAAAATCTCGAAGATATTTTCATTTCTTCAATGTATTTATTATATTTAGTTTTTGTTTGGTGATATATTTTGCATTTATATATTTACATATAAGGTAATGATGAATATCTATCTAAACTTTATAAATTTGTGGAATCCTATTTCACACTTTATAAATTAAATTTTGACAATTTTATAAATTATAAAACTGCTACCACATCAGAGAATTCTAAGAAATAAAAGTAAAATATAAATATTGGTATTATACAAAAAAACTATTACAAAATATTTACTTTTACTTTATTATTTAAAATTTACCGAAGTGGTATTATTTATTTAATTTATAAGATTAGTAAGATTTATATTTGAATAAAAAATAAGTTTTGATAAAAAATTTATAACGTAAAATATTAATTTATATTAAAAATAAATTTTACATAATATGTAACTGAAAATTATAATTTAATTAAACAATTTAAAATTTATGCATTATTTTATATTTTGATTACGTAATACTCATTACAAATCATAATCTAATAACGTGTAATTATTTAAATTATATTATTAAATTTTTAATTCAATGTGGATTTTAACTTAATTTCACATTTTAAATTTAATCACCTTTAATTAGAAATTAAATAGGAATATAATATTCAATCATAATTTAAATGTGATTAAAGTTAAAATTTTATTTATCTTTATTACTTAAATACAAATACTTATATAACTTAATTACTGAAATGTATAAAGCCAACATTTAATTGTAATTTATATAACTTCATAAATTTGCAAGTACAAAATAAAATTTCATAAAATTTTAAGAGTTTGAGATATTACATTATCAAAAATAAATTGATGGCTTGTAAAAGTCATTAATAATAAACTAGGGTTTAATATATTTTGAAATTTAGCTAAAACATCATTAAAAAATGTTATTCTTGTCGAATTCAGTGATAATATATTATAATTTGTTAAGATAAATTGGATTATTGTCACCATAAAAAAATTTAGTTACAAAAAAATTATTGTCACTGGCTTTAGTGACAGGTAAATACTAACATCATATGAACTTGTTACAAATTAAAAAAATTTGTGATGAAAAAGTTTGTTGTAGCTAAAAAGTGTTTTGGGTTACAAAAAAAGTTATTGTCACTAACATTAGTGACAATAAATAGTGATCACTTATGAAATTGTCACAATTTATAATTTTTGTAACAAGAAAATTTATTATTGCTATAGATATATGTTTAGTGACAATAATATTATTGTCACTAACTTTAGTGACAATAAATACTCGTAGCTAATAAAATTATCACAAATTATATGTTTTGTGATGAAAGAATTTATTATTGCTATACATATATGTTTAGTGACAAAAATATTATTTCCACTAACATCAGTGACAATAAATACCTGCAACTAATAAAAATGTTACAAATTATATTTTTTTGTGACAAAATGCATAATTGTTACTATAAATGTATTTTTAGCCACAAAAATTTAAATGTCACTAACATTATTGTCACTACAAATAGTTTTTTTTGTAGTGTCATGTTGTGTGCTGACATTCTGCACAGCTTCATTCCTATTTGTCATCTGGATATCCCATTCGTGGGCTTGAAGTTAAGCAAACACGTCATTCGTTGTCATTTTAGAGAGATCATTCTCCTTCAGGATCGTGACCTTAACGAACCAGTCTTCTTTCGGCATCTTGGAGAGAATATTTGCATTTACATCTGCAATAGAATACTCTCTCCCCAAGTTTTTTAGTTCACAAATAATAGCATTGAATTTTGCTTCCATTGATTTTATATTTTCTCCATTAAGCATTCGAAATGACTCATTCTTATCTACACAGTTTAAAGCTTGTTCCGCTTCATTTGATCGATCTCTTGGCAAAAAGTGCCAAGGAAATCTCACATTTGCTTTGCATAGTCGTAAGCTAAGGCTTCAACAACCAGCGACTCTGGTAGGGATTGGAAGATTAGCTTCATAGCCAATGAGTCCAGCAGAAAATAAACTCTGTCTCCATTTGTCCATTTAGTATATAGCTTATCAACAATCTTTGGACCAGTAGCTCCTCCGAGCTGGGTGTTCACCTTTGTGATCTTTATTGGCCAATTTGATAGGATTTCTGCCATCTCAGGATGGACGTTTTTCAACATAATTAGAGATCTCTTCTTCCATATGTTGAAGTTCTCTGGGGTGTACTTGGGAAGCTTTGTTATGTGTGTCATCCTTTATAACCTGAGCTTAAACACAAAAAGCAAACGAATGCAATGAAAGAGATCAATAGATATGCGACTCAACACAACCTTGGTCTATAAGAAGCTTGGTTCATGATATCACTTGTTGGTCCCGAAGTCAGAGTAATCTATATTGCAGTAGAAGTAAGTATGATATGCACTTGTTCTCCGAAACTGATTGAAACTCAGTTTTTAAGAAATTAAGTTTTAAGCTCAGAAAGTAATTAAGTAAGTTTCAGAGTTATACATTTCAATACTTAGACAAGTATTGAAGGCTTCAAAATGAGTATGAGAAACTTAAGCATGTTGAAACTTAAAAGAAAGCAAGTAAATGACTCAGGATATTATAGTGGTTCGGACTTAATATCCTACTTCCACTCTTCCGAACTTAATCGGAAAATCCACTAAGTATCAGATTACAAGCCTTCCTGTGATCTATGGATAGCCTATTGGCACTCCATCCTTCGGTATGCTATCGTCACTCGTCTGGAAACTCCTTGCAAGCTGACTCAGTCTTCAGGCCGAAGTGAGGATGAACCCCTCAGCCTTCTTCCTGGTGATTGGATGTTTGCACGTTCTTCCTAGAACTCAGTTTTGTTGGCAGATGCCCGTATGAATTAGAATCCCAGAGTAGGATAACGATTGCTATGAATAATACTTGAAAAGTAGTATTCACCAAGATGATAGCATAAGCTTTAAGCTTAGCCTCATGCTTTGAACCACGTAGCATGGATCTTTAACTTGAGTTGGAAACTCAAGTCTCGTGAACAAAATCACAAAATTCCAGTCGTTAGAGACATTGAGAATGTCGTCCAATTATGCCCATTCTTTGCTCGGTCTGCTCTACTCTGAAAAGGTGTACTTCCTTGTACTTTCTACCTGCTCTTGTTAGACTCAACTTCAGTCCGAGGAATCCAAGTATGGGAAATCCTCGTGCTGACTTTTACTTAAGCATTCAATACACCTTTAAGTCTGAGAGAGCTTGATTCGTCTTTTGTTCCACGTGGTTACGAAGTAAGGCCTCCATACTTACATTTTATAATCAGTATGAGCAACCCTCATACTGACTTCTCATAAGTCAGTATGGTAATCTCTATACTGAGTACCCAAACTTATTATAGCCCTTGTCCATACTTAGTGAAAACAAGTTTTACACACGAACACTTCAAGCCTCGAGCATCTCGTTGCTCGGTCTTCAACACCTTGGTTCTATTACAACTCAAATAATCCTATACAAGAATTACAATATAGAACACTAGAAATTTAGTGCTCAAGTAAGTTTTAACATATCAAAACATCAAATTAAGGAGGGGACTAAAACTTAGTTTCTAACATATATATATATAACTAATATGGTGAGAATAGCCCTTATCGTGAGAAATGAGAATAAATATAGTCCATAGATTTGACAACATCAACAATCCAGATTACATAAAAGCTTCAACAAAAAATGCGACATTTTATCCTCATTTTACTTCATTAAAGGGCAAAAAGTCATTACGAACTATGAACGAACGTCAGTTGTGTTCATTTTATCTACTATATACTTCATTTTATCTCCAATCTAACAGTCATTGTATCGCTCGTATGATTCATTATATCTACTGAGATATTCTTTTCAGATATTATATTATGCATTATGATGTGAGATTCTTTTTTTAATCTTCACTTAGGTTTTGCACACATCTTTATAGGTTTAATTAACAATCTAAAGCTTTCTCTTTCCTCATTGTCGCTCCCTTCAGTTTTGACCACATATGGAAGTAACACTTTGATAGTTTGAGGAAATAATGCAACATAATTATCTTCAAACATATTCTTTTTCATTGATGAATTGTTATAGTTAGCAATTGAGATGTCCAAATGGTTTATAAAATTCATCCAATACTCTAAATTTATCCCTTTGTAAGGCTTCAGCGTATCAGCACATTCTGGTATAAATGAACCTGAGAACAAATAAAATGAACAACATGTTACTAAAAATGAAATCAATAAAAAGGAATAATCGGAGTTTACTAAAAGTGAAGCTGTAATACCAAATAATGAATAACACAACACTATAGATGAATAATAAAAAAGTAAAATATGAAAGACTTCAAAAACTAGTTGAAATAAAAATTCTCAAAACAATATATCAAAAACAGTCTCGTGAAACTATAATCAACAAATATCATCCAAAAACTTCAAACAACTGGAACAGATATGGTATTCAAATTAGAAAACCAGAAAGAATCGTAAACTTAGAAAGCATAAAAACTTTGAATCTAACCTTAAGAACCAATCAAAACCAAAATTTGATCTCCAAAATTATATATATGAATTAATGAGCATAAAACAAACACGAAGACGAATTGATATATATTGAGAAATATCAAAACTTATTCAACAAGGTAGTCGAAACCTCGTAGATAATCGGAAAAAAAAATTACATATCCAAATCGCGTGAAATAAGGAAATCAAAAGATGAAAATCATTTATTTGAGGGAGATACCATAATTAAAACAGGTTAATTGATAATAATACCCTTAAATATGTAACAATGAAGTACGCGGTGGATAAAATGAAAATGAAAATTATTAAAGTATGAACGCAGATTTTGTGCAATCAATGACTGAGATTTATATTCATTTCTTACATTAACATCTATTCTCATATGATCTAACCTCTCTCTCTCTATATATATATATAGAGAGAGAGAGGGGGGGGGGGGGAGTGGGCACATTCTAAAAGTTAGTTTGTATTAGATTAGAATGAATCTACATCTTTTATTTAGACCATAAATACCAATGACCACAAAATTTGTGGTCTCTGCCACATCAGCATTTTTTCAAATTAAAATATAAAAAATTTCTCTCTCCTAGACCAAAGATCCACCAAAGACCATTTTAACCTCCAAAGGTCTGCGGGTCCCACTATTATTTTTACTAATTCTTTAATGATAGACTAATAATTTGTTGACATTTGTCTTCATTTTATTAGTCAATTAATTTTGCACTAGAATAATATTCAAATTAATATATCTTTGGGTTAAGGGTCAATTTAGCCCTCCGACTATTCTGATAGGAACATTTTAACCCTTGCATGACTCTTTGGCTCAATTAAGTCCTTTGACTTTTAAATTTGGCTCAATTTAACCCTTCATCCTATAAAATTATTGTTTTACCCCTAATTAGGAGAGATTATGTATTTACTTTATGATTTTATTTTAATTTATCATTGTTTATTACTTTGTATATATTTTAAATTAATTATTTTTTATTTATATTTGCAATCTTCATGAGTAAAAATAATTAATATAAAATATAAAATAATAAATACATCAATATTTATATTTATTCTAAATTTAATTAAACTTTAATGGGTGGTTATACAGTTTATTTAATTATATTTGTATTTCAGTATTTTAAATGTTTTTGTTTAATTTGCTATTTTCAAAAAGTTTTAAAATTTTAAATTGATTTATATATATAACATAAATCAAATGTTAATTATATTTTAAGTGTAGTTCCGCCACGAGGATAATGCAATCTCTTTTTTTTTATGGTGGATAAATCTTATAAATTACAATCCTTTTTAAACATATATACATAATATATATGTTCTTTTTAACATGTAACATCAGTTCTTTTTTAAATGATTATTTAATTAATATTATAACTTCGAATCCTTATGTATATTATAAAACTGTATAAACTATGACTAATAAAAAATTAAATTTATTCATTAAAAATATTTAAGATTAAAATAAATGTAAACAAATGATAATAATTTTATTTTTATGAATAATTTTAATTCATCATTTTGGATAAAAAAATTCGTTGTATGATCATCGTCCAAATTAAATGGTGAAACAAGTCAAGAACAATAACATCACAAATTCACAATTATCTTTTAATTAATGGCATATTCATATCGTGTTATAGAATTAGTTTTAAAAATAGAGTTTGAAATATAAATTATTGGAGTAGTCCAATAAACTAAGTTTGAAAATAATATTTATTTCAACCCATGTTTTATTGACAAGTTAATTTATTATTTCGTATTTTTTAAATTATTAAGTATAAATTCATTTTATATAGAGTAGTGGTCATATGAGAATAGTTTTTAGTATGAGAAATGAGAATAAATCTCAGCCTTTGATTTTGTGATTTCAACGCTCATGATCTATTTCACTCCGTGTGCAGTTTTCCTCGATTATCCTGTAATTTTGCAAAATCAAGGTTATTTTTGTAATTTTAGCTTTTTTAAAAATCTGAAATAGTATCTCATCAGATTTTTTATTCCTTTCTTCGCGCGATTTGATTTCTTCTTCCTTCTTCGTTCGATTTGATTTATATTTCTTCTGTCGATCAGATTTTTTTCTTTGTTTCTGGATTTCGCATTCGTGTTTGATCTCGACTTTGTTAATTGTGCATGAATATAGTTTTAAAAAATTTATTTTATTCAGATCGACGTTCATTTTTACTATTATATTGTGCATCTTTAGTGTTAACTTTGTGCATTTTTGTATCTTACAGGTTCATTTATTCCAAAGCGTGTTGATGAGATAAAGTATTTTAAGGGCAGAGTTTTAGAACTGTTGATGTTGGTATTGAGTTTTATAAAGACTACGCTCGTGTTGCTGCTTTGAAGAAGAAGATGTTTATTTTTTTTAAAAATTCATTTTTATGTAAAAATGAAGTGAATCGGGCTAAAAATGGAGTAAATCGGGCTAAAAATGAAGTAAACCGGGCTTAAAATGCAGGTTGTTGTTTATGTTTGAGTATTTTTACAGTTTTAGCCTTTAAAGGCTAAAACTGCAGGATATTGGGGCAAAAATGCCGAGTTTTTAAATTTACTGAGAATGAATCCTGTTCGTCGATTTGATGAGATGGACGCGCGAGATCTATTCTTATTTCTCATAGTAACTCATATTCTCACCTGATCACTACCCTATATATATATATATATAGGGGGCTGATCTGGTGAGAATAGCCCTTATCATGAGAAATGAGAATAAATCTCGTCCATAGATTTGACAGCATCAACGATCCAGATTACATAAGAGCTTAAACAAAAAACGCGACATAATATCCTCATTTTACATCATTGAAGGGCAACATAGTCATTACGAACGTACATGGCGCAAATGTTGTGTTTTGTTCATTTTATGTATTATATACTTCATTTTATCTTAGTTATACTTCATTTTATCTCAATTGCGAATCATTATAAAATAAATTCGATTCGAATTTGATGTTACACGTGACATGCATTTTATCTTAGCAGTTCTTCATTA
>JAPKLW010003782.1:21621-35738 GCA_026898455.1 Plectranthus barbatus
ATATATATATATATATATATATATATATATATATATATATATATATATATATATAATACTTATATTTAGTGGAAAAAGAGAGAAATTGGACAAATATATGGAAGGGATACCCTTCATTTTCACCCCACCTTGTATCAAGTTAGAGAGAGAAAGAATTGAGAGCATTTACCACCCCCAACACCCTCAACCCGTCAGCCACCTTCCCGGACGATTTTCGGCCAACTCCAGCCACCCCCGACCGAACCAACACCACCACCGTGTAGCTCTTCCTTCCAGCTTCAAATTGATATAAAGTGGGTTCCGAGAGGACTAGAAACGAGCTAGATACCGAGGTAAAAAGGTAAGGTGTTCACCACCCTCATTTTCCAGAATTAGATGTTAGATCCTGTTGTTTAGGCTATGGAATCGGGTTTTGATGCTAGATTTGTGTTCCCCATCTTGTAGAGAACGTTCGGATAGTCTGAAAGTCGAGTTTAGCAGTCGAAAATCGACCACCGCAGCCGTGAGAGAAGCTTTTTCTGGTGAGCTTCCGTTCCACCCCATTTTTCGTATTTAATCCAAGTTTTGAGGTGTTAGTTGTGTTCTAGAGTGTCTAGGGAGCAAGGATATATGATTGCATGTATGATCAGTCGGTTAAATCGTGAGATAAGTTGAGTTGCAGGTCGTGCGATCGCGAAGTCGTCGGAGAAGACGACTCACGTCGATCGACGCAGCATGTCCGTCGATCGACGTGAGTCTGTCGACTTCGACGATCGACGCAGCATGTCCGTCAATTGACGTGAGCTCGACGATCAACATGAGATGCGTCGATCGATGAGGCATGTCCGTCGATCGATGCAGAGATCTGAAGAGAGAATAATTATGTTCTTTTGTTCCGTTCTTGTTCAATTCGAGTTGTATTCAATGCCTGAGTTTAATACATGATTAGAGAAGCATGTTAAGATTTAACATGTGTATTCATGTGAGTTGATTAATGATTCGGATTTATAGAACGGGCATAGAGTTGATGAGGTGTTGAGTTGTTTGAGTTCGTCGTTGTCCTAGAAACGTTGGTCCTAATTGGTTTACCCCTGATATTTGTAGGAGTTTGAACGTTGTAGAAGTATAAGCATAGCTAGCAGGAAAAGACATCTATACCTGAAGCCAACACCAGGTGGGAAACTATTTAAGTACAAAAGCAAATGTGTGATTTCTTTTCGAAAACGTGTTAAAACTGTTTTATTTTAAACTGAGATGCTATGCATGTTTTGTGCTATTATATCAGTCCTCTGTCGATTCCCATCGGCAGAGAGTTATATTAATGTGTTTAGAACCATAATTTCATAAATTGTGCTAGAACTCATTCAGTGAAGTGGGGTAGAAGCCCCCACGTTATTGTGAAGTGGGTGAACTGTCCCCACGTGTTTATTGAAGTGAGGTGAAAAACCCTCTCGTGTTTATGGATCCAATGATATTTAAACGATCGGGTCTCAAAATGGATTGCAGAGACTAGTGCACTTAGATGACAGTAGGTTGAGTGTATTTTGCATTCCTGACTGATCATCGTAACTTGGAAGCCGACCAACTTCTAGTTACAACACTGAAACATATATAATAACATGTAAAAAGCATGCGTGCAAAATAAAATGTTTTAGATAGCACGATTCTTTTCAACAAAATCCCGTGTCTATCTGTGTGAGTTGCATAGCATAATCTCATATATAATGTATGTTTTCGGGCATGTTTCTCATTGGGTACATTAGTACTCAGTCCCTCAAATTGTTTTTAAAATACGCAGGTTGAGCGGCAAGGATGGGCGAGCAGGGGTGTAAATAGGGCAGTGAAGAATTTTGAAAACTCATAGATCCTGAGATATGCATCTTCATATGCATATCTCCATCACGTATCACACACGCTGCAACACGCTCTGTCCTTTCCTTCCCCTTTTAAATGTTTAAAGTGTTTGAATACTGTTTCCTAAAACCGACTCGAAGTGTTACTTTTTTTTATTTATCTGTCTTTCCATTTATTTCAGTCTTCCGCTTTGTTTTAAATTGAGAAATGTTTGGCAAAACCTGAACATCAATGTAACGCGGCCCCAAATTAGGGAAGGCGAGTTGGGGGCATTACAGAGGTGGTATCAGAGCTGAATTTTTGAGTTTTTAAACAATTTCCAAAATATTTTGAAAACTTCGAGTCTTAGAATGTTGGATTTGAAAGTCGTGTGAGGTGTCCGCTTGTGTTTACACCCTACTCCATCATGCGCCACCTGAGGTACGTTTTAAGGTTTTAAAAGTTTCCCCGCTTGCAATCTAAGTATGATTTGAACAATTTGTGAAAACATTTGAGCATTTCGAAAGTGATTTTGGGAGTTGAAAGAAATCGGTGTTATGTGGAATATGGAAGGAGTTGTTTTGAATGGAATTGATTTCGTGTTAAGCCAGAGTGCTAACACTGATTGTTGATGAAGTGGTTTGAAAGTGTTGAGTTTGAGAAAGCTTTTGATTGTGAAAGTTTGAGAATTTCTATGAGTTGAGAAAGTTTCGATATTTCAAAGTTGAGAATTATTTTCATTCGGCACCTGTGAGGTGACCATTTTGAAAGTATGGTTTGAAATAAATTGATTGATTCTTGAAAATTTTGCAAGCGTTTGAAATTTTTTGGTGTTATGGCTATAGATGTGCTAGTTCTGTTTTGAGCTGTAATTGTGGTGTATCTGGTATTGAACTGGGGAATAATTAGGACAAATCGGGACTAACTATTTGACTGTGGCCTTAAAAAGGCATTGACTTTGGGTTGATGTTGTCGTGAATTGGTGTTGTAAGGATGAAGTGAAACGACACCTATGGTTATTAAATTTAAGATTTAAACCTTATGTTGTGATTGCAGAATCCAGTTATTGAGTTGAGTGTGCAGAATGCACAAGAGAGCCTGGCACATATAGTCGAGACTCGAGTGAGTGTGTTTGCGCGAGGATCGGTTGGGCCCTCGGCGTAGTGTATTGGAGGACGAGTGCTACCGAGACTCAGAGTTGTGTATGGTGATGTTATTCTGACTTGGGACTAATCGTTCGTTGATTGTTGTTGTGGCAGATGGATCCCTAGGAGAGGCTAGTGAGACGATTCAGAGAGCACCTTCCTTTCTCTGAGGAGAACCTCGCATCGGCATTACTGGACTATCTGGCATTATGGGAGAGAGTTCGCTACTTGGGAGTGACAGATAGGGAGGCAGTGGAGAGGACGATGAACCTTATGCCGGACAGATGGACCAATTGGGTATTGTCGCTGACTAAATGGCACTGTGATAGCGTGTCGGGCACCGTAGGGAGTTACCGGCGCTTTGTGGCAGACTTGATTCAGAAGGTGATTGCGGAGGGTAATCCTTCGCCAGCATCTTCCAGAGGCACTCAGGCATCCAGGACCAGGACTTCATCGCCGCAGTGGACTCCAGCTTCACCGCCTGCACCATCTATTGCTCAGGTTGCACCTGTGCCTATACCCACGTCACGTCCGAGGGTCCTGCCCGGGTTACAGCAGGGGGGAGCTTATGATCCGTATGCTTGGTATGATTTTTCCACAGCTTCAGTTCAGTATCCTCCACCGTATCAGGATCCGACGTTGCTGACCGTCGTGTGAAGTGACACACAATTCTCACGTCAAATTATCAATCCGAGATATTTTCTATTCGCTCTCGTGGAAACTATTTACTCGTAAGAAGATGCATCAATAGCTAGGCAATATAATAGTCGTTGATTTTCTTGATCTATCTAGCTATGAATTGCAAACTAAACTACAAATGCATATAATTAAACATTCAATAATTTGCTAAAATTACCAATCACTTACTTCTATCAAATGTTTGGGTAGATTAGAGTAACAAGTCCAACAATCTTAGAACGAAGTGAGTGTTTGTAAACTTCAATTGAGCCAAATTAAACCAAGCTATGTTGTAAACGATTTTAATTCCGATAAAGTTGAGCAACCGACTCTATCCTAGTCAATCCCCTTTGTACCGGTGAATTGTCTGTTGATGAAATTAGAAATCTCAAACAACTACGTTATCGATCCCTAACTCACTCCCAACCGACCGTCGATTATTGCCCTATAATCCTAGCTCCGCACATGGATTGGAACTAAAACTATAAGATTATGCACTTATCACGACGATTCCGTTCGCGTATTGGCTGCAACGTTCACATCAACTACCTATCGATTGGCTATTACCTACATCTAATAGGTGTGAACAAGCTCAAGTGCAAATCAAGACTTCATAGGAAAGTAAACAAACATAGAAGATTTAATCCATCTCAATATCCATATTACAACACTCACTTAGGAATTTAGCTCCTCATACATTGAATTAGAAACAATACAAGTTGAAAGATACGAATTGACATTACAAAGCTTCAAGATCAAAATTGATCTTCTACGATTGCCTTCGTTGAATCCAATCCACCTAATCTCCTTCTTCAAATGTCACCAAGATGATGGAATGTTCCTAGGTTCTCTTTGATTCAAGTGGGGAAAGAAGTGTAGAGATGAATCTAGATGGAAATTAGTGATGGTTATTCTTCAATTGGGCAAAAGGTTTTTCATTTAGTTGATTTTCCCCCTTTTATAGACGAGCTAGCAGAGCTCCAGAAAATCTGTGGGAAATGGAGAAAACCCGACCAGGCTCGGCCGAGCCTACCTCACTCGACCGAGCGAGGTCTCTGTTCCTTGGCTCGGCCGAGCCTGCACCCAAATCGGCCGAGCCTGCTCTCAGTTGTGCAGCTCGGCCGAGCCTGTACACCGCTCGGTCGGGCGACTCTACCAAGCTCCCGAAACTCCTTTTTTTGCAACGCTCGGGCGGACTTAGCCTCCTCGGACTTCATACTTGGACGATTTTCCTCCAAAACTTCCCAAAATACGTTTTATTATGCTCAAAATGTATCCTACATTATTTCAACATGGAAATACGAAAACAAGACAAAAGAACAATGAAAGCATATGATATGAGGGTAAAATGGCCACAAACATGCACGCTCACACATCGAAAAATAGGTCATTTTACACACATATCATAATCCCCCAAACTTGAACCTTTGATTGTCCTCAATCAAAACAAAGTAAAGCAATCAATAAACCTCATCAAACAACCTCATAGCTCATCATAGTCATCTTGGCATGCTCTTATCGAACGGGATTATCACCTAACTTTGTGACACGGTTAATGCTAACGACTCAAACCACTCATCAACATTGGATAAAGAAATGAAAGCACTCCCTTACGTGTTTAGGGTTCGATGAATTCACTCATTCACAAGTTATCGAGCACAATTTCCATAGGCTTGAAACAATTCTCACTACTATACTATAACGAGTTGGCTCCTAAAATAAAAAAAGGTCATTGTTTTTTGTTATAACGTGGCTTACTAAAAGGTAGGTGGTTTTGGGCTAAAGTGACGAACTTCTTGTTGGGAATTATCCCTAAAATCTTCCTTAGGACTTATTTGTAAAAGGTTTTGTTGGATCAAACCTTATCTAGTTGGTCGATCATTTGCTGAAATCTAGAAAGTCTAACACAACTTGTAAAAGTCCTGTATAAGTTAAACATCGAGTTGTAATAGACTAGTGTGCTATGAAGAATCCCTAGCAGAGAAGATAAGATGACTCGGAAGGTCAAATTCACAGACTGCTAGAGAAGTTGGCAAACAAGAACGTTAGAATGCTAAGGAATTAGCATTCGCAAATTTCAGCAATCAATGAAGAATCACATATAAAACAAGTCAAAGGATCTCAAGGAATATTCCTTTAGCAACGTTGAAGCCGAGCTGCGACTCTGACAAAAAGGACGCACAAGGGACGAGACTTTCCCTAAGTAGTCTGGGAAGTACATCTCCACCACGAAAGGCGTTCTAACAGTTTAATCCATTCTTGGAGAAAGAAGCCGTTGTGTCTAACGGGTATGGAGATTCAAAGTTTTGAATCTCCAACTATAAAAGGCAGAATTCAAGAACTGGATAGACTACTGCTTTTACAAATCTACTAGTGCTCTTATCACTTTACTCACGAACGCTCAAGCTAAAGATTCCCTTGACAAAAGTGATCCTTAAAAGTAGTCAGTTGAGAGCCATCTTAAAGTCAATCTGAAGACTCTCAACAACCTGTGGTGTCGTTCATTGAAGTACTGACACTCCATTGAAGATATTCCTAATTGCATTCAAGGATATCTCAATCATTGGGATTCATTTCTTTCAGAAAGGAATCCAACAGTCACTCTTGAAAAACTGTGACTCACACGGGCATTAGCCGCAGACCTATCAAGTTCCGAGGCAAACTATAAACGCCTCATTAGCAAAGGACAAGTTTTACGAAGGTGCTCCCTTGACTTGCCCGGAGCTATGTTCGGAGAAGTTCAGATTCACGGAGGATAGCTGTCAAGTAGTGATAGCGCGTTTCGCAACGCGCTAAAGCTGCAAGTGTACAGACCACTGCAGAGGGCAAGTAATAAATTATCGAACTCAAGGACTGCAGGCTCGAAACACAACTAAGCACTAAAACATAGATATCGTACTACTATCTAGGCGAATCGTATAAGGAATTTGGTTTATCTAAACTAATTAATTTTAAAGCAGTAATAAAATAAAAAGAACAATTAAAGATTTTTCGAAAGCACGTGAGAAAATAGGATTCCAGGGCAATCCACTTTGAGTATTAAACAAACAACGTTTTCATGCAATTCAATCCCAATTTAATTTCCAGAGATGTGAGCAATCACGAAAGTGTTATCAGGTGATCCTCTCGGACTCTAAACCATAACATGGAAATAAAAGACCTAGTGACTCCTCTCGGATGCGCAAAAGGACGTTTACTCTTGATAAAAACCTTAGATTTCAAAACCCTTTAAAAGTTCAATTTCCTCTCGGACAATTGTTCTAATAAATCTAATTTATTTGCATCTTAATTGATAACCTAGACCTCTCGGTTCAAAAACTATCAATTCAAATCACAATCAATGGCCAGTTAATCGCAATTATTGAAAATCCCAAATTAAATTAGAACATCAAGGGAAAAGGAACATTAAATTGCATAAATGTTGAATGAATAAATACAAAGTTTCAAAACCCTAGAATCCACAAAGGGATTTAGCCAGACATGCTAAATCCTAGAAAAACAAAGGAATGAAGAGTCATAAAAGCAGGAAAAGGAAATTAAAAACCCTGGAGTCTTCAATCTTCAAATCCTGGCATGCTCTTCCAGTTCCCCTTGAATTCCCAGCTTTACGTTCTTTTCTAGCCTTAGGAATGTGGAAAATAAAAATCAGGACGTAACAATCTGGTAGGAATGATGAAGGAACCTTTTTCTGACTTTTTAATCTCATATTTATAGAGTAGGATTTTAATTCCAAAAGATATGAGAGAAAAATCGTGACTTGGGCAAAAAGATACGCCACAATACGTCAAAAGCGCGGAACCTGCGAGCAGAGAGTTCACGTCCGGCGATCGCCGGCTGGGAGGGGCGATCGCCGGATCTGTTTCGAGGGGAATTAGGCGCGTCCGGCGACTCACCTGCAGAGCCGGCGGTCGCCGGCCGATGCAGGTGGTCGCCGGTTCTGAAGTCGGCCGCCGGATCTGCAAGGGAAGGGGCTGGAGCACCGTTTCTGCATGTTCAATTGTGGGTTTCGCATGGGTGCTCGCCGGATCTGAAGAAGAATGGGTTGAGTCGTCGGTTTGGGACTTCACTCGCCGGCCTGCAGGCTTGGACGCCGGGAAGTTGGCTGAAACGTCGGATGGCTGTGAGTCGCCGAACAAGCAGATGGTCGCCGGCTGGGAGGTGGTTTCGCCGGCTTTGCATGGACGAACGCCGGAAATGCAAGGGCTCGTCGGTTTTGCTTGAATCCTCGCCGTTTGTGTCACGTACTTTCTTTTCACGAGCCATCTTGGTTAATTCTATCTCTTTTTCTTCCCAGTTCAAACCAACGTGATCAGTCCATCAAATGCTTGCTTGATTATCTGTTTAATCCTCAGAAATGCGTCTAAACTGTGCTAAACAACATCAACAAGACCAAACGTAATATTTCCTCAAAGAATAGGAATAATGCATGAAAACATCATGTAATGGCTCAGTTTGAAGTATAATCTAAACATAAACCCATCAGTAAAATGCGCAGAGTGAGTGTTTATCAAGTAGCCAGGCCGAAAGCTCACTGCCTACTTAACTGGAAAGGCGATTCCTTGTACTCTGTATACTTTTCTAGTGAAATTCTTAGCGCTTCGGCTAAGGAGTGGACGTAGATCTATTTGATCGAACCACTATAAATCCTGTGTTCATTTACTGCTTTACTTACTATTTTATAAGTTTACTATTCGAAGGTTGATTTAAAACCTAGCAACAGAGTTGCTAGTGTATATCTGTAAACTAACTCAAACAACAACTTGAGCTAAGAAAACATTTTGCTGACAACAATATTAAGTGCAAGTGACTTTAATCTATTCCGCTGCATTTCGTGTTAAACTTTAAAACACGACGACTCTGATATTTCGGGACCAACAAGTGGTATCAGAGCAGGAGGTTGAAAAACCGACTGCTTCTGAGTCGCTTTAAGACCAGATCTATCGCTTTCCTTGCACTTTTATACATTTTTTTCTCAGCTCAGGAAATCACTCAAAGAGCATACAAAATGATGAACCACTCCCTTGGAGAATATGACAGAGAAAACTTCTCATCCTGGAAGAAGATGGCTCTCATACAACTTCAGAGCATACACCCTGAGATGGCTGACATACTGTTAAGAGGTCCTATCCAGATTATGAAAGTTAACACTTTTATAGGACAAGGACGTGCTGAAGATGCTGCTGGAGGAGAACCAAGACCTCCAAGACCTGAAATGGTTCCTAAACCATTTGACGAATACACCAGTGAAGACAAGAAGAGAGCTCAACTAGAGCATGTGGCAAAGAAACTTATTCTTGACTCTCTTCCAAAATTGATGAAAGAAAAGGCGCTTGACATGGAAACCGCTAAAGAAATGTGGGACTATGTGTGCGAATCCTCTCAGGAAACGGATCAAATGAGACGCAACAAACTGCAGGTAGCTGTAGATAAGTACGAATCTTTTTCTATGCGTGCAGGAGAAACTATTCAAAACATGGAGGAACGCTTCAACACAATAATTGGAGAACTAAGGAGTCTTGGAAAGAAGTATGACAATGGAGAAATGAACAATAAAATCATCTCCAAACTCTATCCAAGAGATGACTGGTTCGCAAAAGTGACAAGCATGCGTGAGAAAGACCTCAACAAATTGACTACGTCTGAGGTATTTGCTCAACTCAAAGCTCATGAATTTATAATACAGCAGTCAAAGAAAAATGAAACAGCTGTAGCACAAGCCGCTTCCACTTATGCTGGAAACTCTGAGGACTTAGCATATTTCGCTAAGAAGGACTACAACAAATTCAAGCCAAAAAGATCTTACTATAAACCAGAAAGAACCACTCCAGCATCCCCCTCGAAAGAAGGAACTTCCAGTGCAGGTACACCAGCAATTGATCTAAAGATTAATGAACTGGAAGAGCAGATGAAGAAAATGCAGAGAATGCTGAATGAAGCAAAGGCCGAAAAGGAAGTAAAAGAAATTACATCATCAACTTCTAACCGCTCTATAGAGCGAAAAATTAGAACTTGCTTTGAGTGTGGTTCTCCAGATCACTTGAAGCATGATTGTCCGAAGGTCAGCAAAGAAGAACGAGATCGCCTAAAGCAACGATTTGAAAGACGCGCTGCTAAAGCCGTAACCAAGGCACTACTAACCAGGACAGAGATTGCTGATGAAGAAGAGTTCTATTGCTCATCAGAAGAGGATGATAGCGAAGAAGCCTTGTTTGTACTAATGGCAAACATCTCTGAAGATCAGTCTGCTGATGCGAACTACGATGCTGAGAAAGCAAATGAATCAGCTCTAGCTGCTGAGGAAGCAGAGGTATTGTCCACTAACTCATCTAGCAACCAAATTATAGACAAATCGGAGGAATCACATTTCGATTCCGAACAAGATTATCTAGTGGAACTATCATTAGAATTTGCAAAAATGTATGAAATCAAAAATGAGATTGTGGGAGAAAATGCTTCATTAAAACTTCACATTACAAGTTTAACCGAGGAAGTCGAAAGACTAAGGTTAGATAGTGAAGAACTCCTCAAATTAAAAGAAAATTTCTCACAGTTATAAGAAAGATTTCAAACATTAGAAAAAGAAAATCAAACATTGAAAAACAAACCAAAAGAAGATTGCATTTGCATGTATGCATCCAGCAGGGCTGCTCTCAATGCCCTTGTAAGTAGTCAAAGACATCACTCTGATAAGTCTGGACTTGGATGCGAATCATCAAAAAGAATGTCAAAATCCAATGATAATTCTTTTATGCAAAATCCAATTTTGTTTGTAACTGCGGGGTATAGCTCTAATGAAAAAGGTAAAGGAGTAATGTCTGCTGAAACCTTGTCTGTTAGAACAAAGGATAAACCTCAGCAGAGTATGTTCACTGAAGCTCAGCAGAGTTCTGCATCAAAGAAAGCCAATAATTCATCTGCTAGATCCCAGCAGAGGACAGAGTATGCTAAGCCTTTAACCAATGGACCTCAGCAGAGGATCCTGAAGACAAATGCTGAACGCAACTCTAAGCCTCAGCAGAAGATCCAAAAGATGAATAATAGGCAAGTATTTGATAGACATCAGCAGAGGAACTCAAGAGCACACACTAAAACTTACTCAACCAACTCCAGGAGTACTGAGCGTTCCAATTTCAACGCAAGGATAGTACATCCTAATTTTCATCAGAGAAGGCCTACACAGTACAATACTGTGAGACCCAGCTACCCGCAGAATATACTGCATAAAAGGAATATCTATGCAAAGCCTGAGCCCATTCCACATTATTCTTCAAAGGCAGGGACGGCTAAATTCACTCATTCATCTTGAAACAAAAATTTTATGCCAAAAGTCAAGAAAGTGGTGAATAGTGAAACCAAGACAAAAGTCTTGAAAATCACTAAGATGTGGGTTCCGAAAGGAACAATGCTTCATGCTAATCCTGCAGGACCCGACACTAAACGGGTACCTAAATTTACTTGATTTACTTGCAGGAACAAGACTCCATAGCTACGGAAACATATATATCCAATGAATGGGTCCTGGACAGCGGTTGTTCTGTTCATATGATCGGGAATGAAGAACTATTTTCAGACATAAGAAGATTATTCAACGGTCCAAGAGTCAAGTTCGGAGACAACAGTGAAGGAGAAGTCGTTGGACGAGGTTGCATTGAAAGGAATGGCTTGAGAATCATCAACGTAGCGCTTGTCTCCAACCTGAAGCACAACTTGCTCAGCATAAGTCAACTATGTGAAAATGGGTATATTGTATCTTTTAAAAATACTGGCTGTACTATTGCTGATGCTATTTCAGGAGAAGTAAAGTTACGAGGGATCCGCAAGGGTGGATTATATATTGTCGATTGGCGAAGTGGTCTACAACATTCATGTTTTCTAGCTCTCAATAAGGAGGAAACAACATGGCTATGGCATAAAAGGTTCAATCACTTAAACTTCAAAACCATTAACTATCTTGCCAAACATAAGCTTGTTGTAGGTCTACTAAATAGCACCTTCCGCAAAGAAGGAATATGCAAGTCATGCCAACAAGGAAAGCAACCCAAATCATCCTTCAAGTCAAATCCTGAAAAGGGGACATCTCAAAGGATTTTGGAATTGCTTCATATGGATCTATTTGGCCCAGTCACGCCACCCACTGTAAGTAAACGTCTATATACACTGGTGGTGGTTGATGACTTCTCCAGGTACACATGGGTATGCCTACTGAAGACGAAGGACGAAGTTAAGCTTATCCTTCCGGAGTTGATTCTCAAAGAACAAAACAGTAAAGAAGTTACTGTAAAGAGAATTCGATCTGACAATGGAACAGAATTCTGTAATGGAGTGCTGATGGATTTCTGCGCTGAAGCTGGAATATCACATGAAAAATCTACAGCACGGACTCCTCAACAGAATGGTTTAGCAGAAAGAAGGAATCGAACGCTGAAAGAAGCCGTTCGCTCAATGCTAGCAGACTCGAAACTTCCTGCTAAGTATTGGGGTGAAGCAGTCATGACGGCCTGCTACACACAGAACAGGAGTGCTATCACGAGCAGATTCAACAAAACTCCTTATGAAATATATCACGGTCGTAAGCCTTCTATAACTCATCTACGTGCTTTTGGTTCCACATGTTATATTCACAATAATGGCAAAACTAAACTTAATACCTTCTCACCTAAATCTGACGAGGGTGCACTTCTTGGATATGGACACCCCACTCATAAAGGTTACAGGGTATTAAATAAGGTTACTGGCATTGTGGAAATAACATGCAATGTTATTTTTGATGAGTCTACTTTAGTGCGCAGTGAAAATAAAGAAGAAAAGATTAGCAATCATGAGACTGATAATGTCAATGATCATACATTTCTAAATTCTTTCGAGAATATAAGTATTGATCCGACTAAGTCTATGACTGAATGCAATCCAAACGCGACGCACTCAGCAGGAGATCAAACTGCTGACAAGGCCAGTGATGTTAATGATCATGCTGAGGCCAAATCAACACACATCATAAACGAAACAACTATCCTAGAAGTGATTAATGATGAAGACGACGAAGGAACTCCAAATCTAGAGAGTGATGCTAAGACCGATGCTGATAAAGTTACAATCAATGCTGGAGTTGCTGCTCCCTTGGAAGTAGTGGCTGATCAAGCTGCTACAGAGCATCTGAATGCTGAAGCACCCACTGCTGAATTACCAGTAGAGGATCCAGAAAACGATGAAGGAAATGCCAACATTCCTAATGCTGAGCACCAGACAAATGATGAAGGGAACACTTCAGCAGATGACGATCAAGAAGAAGTACCAAGTGCTAAAACTCAAATCAGGCCTACGTGGTTACGCGCTCATCCTCCAGAAGGAATTCTTGGGAACATCAATGATCCTTTATTAACAAGGCGAGGAAATGATAATGAATGTTAGCGTGCTACATTTCCAGTGAAGAGCCCAAGAAAGTCGAAGAAGCTCTGCTAGACTCCGATTGGGTGAATGCTATGCAAGAGGAGCTTGCAGAATTCACAAGAAACAATGTGTGGGAGCTAGTAGACAGGCCAGAGCATCAGAGTGTGATAGGCACTAAATGGGTATTCAAAAACAAGAAGGATGAATCTGGCACAGTTGTAAGAAATAAAGCAAGACTCGTAGCCAAAGGATATAGACAATGCGAAGACATTGACTATGATGAGACGTTTGCTCCGGTAGCAAGACTGGAAGCAATTCGCTTATTATTAGCATATGCTGCGTATCACGAATTCGATGTGATGCAAATGGATGTGAAGAGTGCTTTTCTAAATGGCGAGCTCAAGGAGGAAGTTTACGTCGAACAACCACCAGGATTTGAGCATGGTAATCAAGTCTACAGACTCAAGAAAGCACTGTACGGTCTGAAGCAAGCACCAAGAGCATGGTATGGAACATTATCAAAGTTCTTGCTATCTAATGGATTTCAGAAAGGAAGGATAGATCAAACTCTCTTTCGCATCAAAGATGGAGATAGCATTCTGCTAGTTCAAATATATGTCGACGATATAATTTTTGGATCGAAGAATCAAGATCTATGCGATAAATTCTCCGATCTCATGACCAGCAACTTTCAAATGAGCATGATGGGAAAGATGTCTTATTTCCTTGGATTACAAGTTCAACAATCCAGAGAGGGGATCTTCATCCACCAGAAGAAGTATACTCGTGACCTTATTGCAAAATATTGTCCAGAAAAGACTAAGAGCCTACGAATTCCTATAAGCACAACCTGCATTGCTGCTCTTGAAAAGAAGGAGAGGATATTAATCCTACTCTGTATCGCGGAATCATAGGATCTCTGCTATACCTCACTGCTAGCCGACCCGACATATCCTATGCAGTAGGACTATGCGCAAGATATCAAGCTAATCCTAAGAAGTCACACTTCGACATTGCTAAGAGGATTGTTCGCTACTTGAAGTGCACAGAAGGACTAGGAATCTGGTATCCTAGAGCCGATAGCCTTTCTCTCAG
>JAPKLW010003783.1:0-14146 GCA_026898455.1 Plectranthus barbatus
AGCAATTAACTATAAATTAGTGGTTAGCATAATTATAGGAATTGTTCACTTTCCATATTTTGATAAAGCACGTGATAATAAGTTCTGTTATTATGTTTAGGTAGCTTTGTGGGAAGAAAATCCTGTAGGGGTCTAGCTCTGAGGGATAAATATAAATATAGATATATATAAATGTTGGCCAATATTATTTTTATATTGCATATTACAATATTATTGAGAAGTTAAAAGCTAAATTCTTGCCATGTTTTGTTTATTTGATAAAAAAAACTCTAGATCTAATATATTGCATAAATATTATTATTTTATTATCTAAACTACCTAGATATATTATATTTTGTAAACTCTCTTGAATTCATAGGTTTAATATGAATTATTTAACAAAGATATTTTTGATTATAGATTTGTCATAATATATGTATATATAGTAATAATATAACCAACAAATCTATTAGCAATATTAATATTAATTTTATTATTAATTTTAATATTTATTCGAAATTAGTAAAACAATATATTTATGAAAGGGTAATTCTAAATGCAGCCATCAAATCTCTTTTTACAGCCATTTTAATTAAAATAAATAAAATTATTTTATATTATTACTATTTTATCCTTATAATCTCTAATGTATTCATTTTAAACAAAACACAGCCCTTTTAATTAAAATCATTTTTGAACCAATCAATTAAAGATAATTCTAAACACAACTACAAAATTTCTCAACACAGCCTCAAGGATTATTGCGTTAACTCGCCCCAAGCCTTAACGCCTGTCGGAATCTCACCGGTGAGGCTGTTTCCCTGAATGTGGAGCTCCTGCAACCTGACCAAATTGGTGATGCAGGAAGGAAGGTCGCCGGAAAACTGGTTGCAGCTCGAATCTAATTTCCTTAGCTCTTGAAGAGCGCAGAGCCCCGCTGGGATTTTGCCAGAAAACTTGTTTTCGGATATCAACAACTATTTTCCGGTGGAATATATACCAACGATGTAAGAAACTTCCTCCCAGTCAACCTGCTCCTGGTTGACCACGATCACCACTACTCTTGCCAGGATCAAACTCCTCTCCAACTTGTGTAAGAATTCACTCAAACCCTCCTCCATTTCCTACTCACCATCATTTTATTACTCTTTCCATCTCCCAAATCTTAAAATAACTAATTGATTTTCGACTTTTTTATAAACAGACAACAGTCTCTTCTCAACCCTAATAACTCAACAAAGGAGACAGCATAATTAATATTTTAATTCTTTTTGTCTGATTAATATTAGCAGTCGAGATTGACGTTGGAATAGAGCCTTCCAACATGTTGTCGCTGAGCTCTTAAGGATAATTAATTGGTGCAAAAATGATTTTAATTAATGGGGCTGTATTTTGTTTAAGAAAATGAATAAATTAGAGGTTATGAGGATAAAATAATAATAATACAAAATAATTTTATTTGTTTTAATTAAAGTGGCTGTAAAGAGAGATTTTGTGGCTGCATTTAGAATTACCTTTTATGAAATTATATTGAATACATACTTACCATATTTATTAATAATTACCTTATATATAACATAGTTATATTAGGCAAGTGATTTTGGGGGGAAAATTTTTTTGGCTAGGAGTTGTGCTTTTATATATATATATATAGATATAGATTTGCACTCGCGCCATGCGCGATTTAAATATATAACGTCTTATTTTATAATATTAAGATATAAATAATAAAAATTTAACAATTTTTAACAATTCTTTATAGAAAATGACAAATATAATCTTATTATATTATTATTTATTGTATATCTATACTATAATATAATAAATAAAACAAAATAAGAACTGATTTATATTTTTATTATTATTTATTTTTAGATTTATAACCTTGTGTTGCACGGATTACATATTTAATAACTTACTTTAATTAAAATATAAGTATAACTGTATAAGGTTATAAACACATACACACATATATATGTATGTATGTATATATTACTATAGATAGAATATAAATTTTTTATATTATACATCCAATTATATATATAAATTCGATAAAAAGCAAAGCAAATAGATAAAACACAGCTTATAAAATAATAGCTTGCTTTACAAAACTAACCTATCCAAAATAATATTTGTATTATTTTTTAGCATTATTCTTGTATTGTTTTAAAATGTAAAATAATATGAAATAGTGAAAATATAATTTTTTACAGAAAAATACATATATAATTTTGTTGACATTTTCATTATTGTTTATTAAAATATATGTATATGTTATGATATAAAAATATATAAAGTAAAGCAAAATTTTAAAAGTTGATGTGATATGCGTGTTATGCGCGAATTAAATATGTGATATCTTATTTTATGATATTAGTATATAATTAACAAAGTTACGCATATTAAAATTTTTAGCGATTTTTTAGATATATTTAATTTTAATTCATCAATACTACATTTAATATATTTTAATATAAATTATTTTTTATATTATACATCAAACTATATAGATAAATTTAATTTAAAAATATATTAGACCCAAAGTCTAAGGGATTTGAGTTTAATATTATCCCATGTAAGATATTATTTTAAAAAATAGTAAATATAATAAATTAATGATTATATAATATTTTAAAGAAAGGATATAAATTTATTTTTATTATATTTTTATTATTGTTTATTGTACAACTATAATATAATAGAATAAATAAATAATAAAATAAATAAAAATGATTGAAAATTTTGGCGGGAACAATTTTTTGGCCACTATTTTGCTTTAGTATATATATAGACTAGATCTGCACCTGCGCGATGCGCGATTTAAATATATAATATCTGATTTTATAATATTAGGATATAAATAATAAAATTTTAACATTTTTTAGTAATTCTTTTTAGAAAATGGCAAATATAGTTTTATTATTTTATTATTTATTGTATATCTCTATTATAACATAATAAATAAAACAAAATAAAAATTGATTTATATTTTTATTATTATTTATTTTAGATTAATAACCTTGTATTGCACGGATTACATATTCAATAACTTACTTTAATTAAAATATAAATATAAGTTTATAAACACACATATATATAGGTATATATTACTATAGTTATAATATAATTTTTTTTATATTATACATCCAACTATATATATAAATTCGATAAAAAGCAAAGCAAATAGATAAAACACAACTTATAAAAATAAGAGTTTGCTTTACAAAACTAACCTATCCAAAATAATATTTGTATTATTTTTTAGCATTATTCTTGTATTGTTTTAAAATGTAAAAATAATATGAAATAGTGAAAATATAATTTTTATAGAAAAATACATATATAATTTTGTTGACATTTTCATTATTGTTTATTAAAATATATGTATATGTTATGATATAAAAACATATAAAGTAAAACAAAATTTTAAAAAAGTCGATGTGATATGCGTGCTATGCACGAATTAAATATGTGATATCTTATTTTATGATATTAATATATAATTAACAAAGTTATGTATATTAAAATTTTTAGTGATTTTTTTAAATATATTTAATATTTATTCATCAATACTATATTTAATATAAATTATTTTTTATATTATACGTCAAACTATATAGATAAATTTAATTTAAAAAATATATTAGACACATAGTCTATGAGATTTGAGTTAAATATTATCCCATGTAAGATATTATTTTAATAAATAGTAAATATAATAAATTAATAATATATAATATTTTAAAGAAAGGATCTAAATTTATTTTTATTATATCTTTATTATTATTTATTGTACAACTATAATATAATAGAATAAATAAATAAATAATATAATAAAATAAAAATGCCTGAAGATTTTGGCGGGAAAAGTTTTTTGGCCACTATTCTGCTTTAGTATATATATAGATTGCTTCAATCGGTATTTTATTTTGACAAAACTTTCAAAATACTTATTTAGCCTAATTCACATTAAAGAAAACATTGCAAATATACCTAAAGTACATTTTTTTGCCATTTACAGAGTTTTTTATATGTACTTTTTCAGACAAACAAAAAAATAAAAGAATTTTAAATTAATTTTTAAATGTATATAATTTTAAAATAATTATGACCGGTTTCGAATCCAAAATTTTGTTCACATATGAATTTAAATCAAAAGTGAACCGGATCAGACCCGATACTGACCCGGTCTGAGTAATCAATAATTGGTGTTGATTGAGTCGGACTCGTCGGTTTTTGATCGAGATTGACTCGGATCCGACCCGGTTAGAATAGCTAATACTCCGTCCTTTTCGGTTTAATTTTTTCGGGTTGACCGGGCACAATAACTAAGGAGTGTGAGTGTAGGAAAAATTGAGTGGATTTAATATTTTATTATTGAGTGTGAAAAAGTTACATTTTTTAGCAATGAGACATTTGAGCCAGGACAGACAAAAAATAAAAGTGGGACAGTTAAGCCGGGACGAAAGGAGTATAATATTAAAAATTGCTTCAGATGTGGGTTCAAATTCGCGTCAGAATCGAAAACACGATTCCGACCCGAGACCGACTAAAGACTCCTACTCGAATTCATTTAAAAACCTAAATTTGTGTTGTGGATTCAAAATCATCACTCATTGTCGGCGTCGTTCTCTCTCTGGTCCCCCTCCTTCACGATCGATCGACATCGATGGCACATCTAAATGAGGTAATTAACATATTTTAATCATTTTATAGTATATGGGTCCAATTTGTGTGAATGGTTGTCCATTGTTGCGCGATTTTTCCCCATTTATTGACAGCATTTGTGTGAATGAATTGTATTGAATTATGTTAAAACCAATATTTTTTTAAGTAAACTATTTGATAAAACCAGCATTTGATAATGAATTGTGTTGATTATGGCCGATTTTATATCCGTGTGATTTTGCATTTTGTGCCCATTTATGTTGCCGAGAAATAGTAAAATTATGTTAAATTTTTTTAATTGTTGCCAAGAAATTGTGAAATTATGTTAAATTTTGGATAATTGTTGGATTGATTTTATGATTCTGCCATTTTTGTGCTCATTTTTTTTTGTGAAATTCTTGTGATTTTGTCATTTTTGTGCCCATTTTTGCTTGAGTTTTTCGAACAAAAATGTTGAATTTATTGTTTGTGCAGCCTCAAGGAATTAGAGCTATTTTTCGTGGTGCAACTACTAAAGTAAATTTATACACTGAACTGACGACTTTGCAAACCATTCATATGACTTTAGGTTCAATAGAGGGTCAGAGGTTGATTAACCAATTCATTAATGGTCCTTTTAGTAAATTACTAGTTTGGAGAAATAATGGTCATAGTGTCTCTCAATCATTAGTGGAGCTATTAGGTTATCAAATTATAAGTCCAAACAACAAATATTTTATGTTTCAATATTGGCGGGCACATTATTGAATTTGATGTGAAGGAGTTTGCATTAGTTACAGGGTTTGTTTTTGGATCTAGTGGTTTTAATCCTTGTGGTGACCATGATCATTCTAGTAGTTCTGTTTTTCGTATAGTTTGTGGTAGTAAAAATATTTATGCGAGGGAGTTATTGTTGAAGTTTAAAGATAAAGAAATAGATAAGAATAATCATGAATTATACTTGAAGGTGACTAATATATTAGTCATGTGGAATTTTGCCATAACCATGTGGAATTTTGCCCTAGGTCTATCTGAAAAAGTAAGAAAGAGGGTTGGGTTTATGTATTAGTAGAAGATTTGGGTAAATGTATTTCATTTTCATGGGGGGCACACGCCTTTCAGTCTTTATGTTACTAACTAGACCTTGCCCCCACCAGATCAGATGGTATCAGTGGAGGCAACTCCACTTTAAGAGGACCCGTTTAGGCGCTACAGGTATAGTTTATTTTTTTGTTAAAAAATATATTGAATAATTAGTAAAAATATTTTCATTTTATAATGGTTTGAATAATTATGTAGGTGTGCGCCTATGAGGCGATTCCACAGTTGGGTGCTGCTTGCGCTATTCAGCGAATGTTGGGAAAATATTCATGAATTACCCTTAGGATCTTATTGTAAAAGATTTTGTTGGATCAAACCTTAGTAGACGGTCGATCATTGCTGAACATTAGCATAGCTTAGCAACTGATGTAATGTCTTGTATAGGGTAAAACATCGAGTTGTAATAGAATAGGCTGCTTGGAAGTATCTCAGCAAACATCAAAGAATGCTAAAGGAAGACCGCTAGCAATAACAGAATGATAAGGAGTCAGCATTCGACAAACACATCCTAAACTGCTGAAGATGCTAGCAAACCAAAATCAGAGTAGCAGACAAAGCACTTGTTGCTCATTGAGACCAGAAGTATGCTGAAAGAGATCCAGCATCCCGTACCAGTAGAAGCTCAGCAAAGCAAACCAGAACAACTGCTACACCGCCATTCTGACCAACACGCGGCGATTAGCCATGTCAGAAGTAGGACGGAAAAGCCTGTCCAAAAGCAAAAAATTTAGTAAATTGCTACCTGCATTTAAGGAGAAAGATCCGTTGTGTCTAAACGGATCTGCCGACTCAAACTTCGAGGACACCACTATAAAAGGCAAGTAAAAGGAAGATGCAGGAGCTGCTCACTCTCTAACCAAAACTCGATATACGAAAGATTCCAAAAAGCAAAAAGGCAAGAGAGCAGTCCAGTTGAAAGGTACAATCCAGAGATATCCAAAGGCCTTCAACATTCAGAGTGTCTCACTACGTCTGACATTCTTCTGAGTGAATCTTGAACTGGTTCAAGAATCTTTAATCACTGGGATCACTTTCTTTTTAAGGAAAGCATCCAACAGTGAATTTCTTGTGAAGAAATTGATTAAGGCGGGCATTGAAGCCGAGAACACACGATAGTTCGGAGGGAGATCTAAACTCTTCCAAGCGAGTGGTAAAAGCGAGTTTTACGAAGGTGCGCCCTTGACTCAGCCGGAGCCACACCAGGAAAGTCCGGGGTATCGGAAGATAGCCGTAAAGTAGACAGACCTTCAGACGGCTGATTGCTTAACAGGAAAGGCAACTCTTTGTACACCGTATACTTTCTAGTAAAATTCTTAGCGATTCGGCTAAGGAGTGGACGTAGATCATTTGATCAAACCACTATAAATTGTGTGTTGTCTTGTTGTTATTGCTTTTCGAGCTATTATGTTTTAAAACCTAGTGACCAAGTTGCTAGTGTATAATTGAAAAAGGTAACCTAAGTAAACTTTAACTAAAAAGAGTTGAGAATAATTTAAATACAAGTAAACGCAATCTATTCCGCTGCACTTCGTGTGTGTACTTTATTGTAACCACGGCGACTCTGATCATAAGGGACCAACAAGTGGTATCAGAGCAGGAGGTTGAAAAACCGAATGCTTCTGAGTCGCTTAGGACCTAGATCCTAGTCTTTCCTTGCGTCTCTTGTATCTGTGTTTTACATAGCTCAGGTAAAGACGAGAATTATCCGATGACGAATCACGCTCTTCCAAAGTACAACAAGGATGGATTTGAAACATGGAAAAAGAAGGCCATGATCCAGCTGCAGAGCATACATCCAGAGATGAGGGACATTCTAACAGTTGGCCCTATAGAAATCATGAAGGTCAACACTGCACCCCCTGGACCCGCTGGTGGCCAACCCAGACCTGAGATGGTGAGTAAACCCTACGAGGAATGGACTCTTGAAGACAAAAAGAGAGGCCAGCTGGAGTTTATCGCCATGAAACTAATCATGGAATGTCTACCTCCCCTAATGTCCAATAAAGCTCTTGACTACAATATCGCAAAAGAGATGTGGGATTATTGATCACTGTAATTTCTACAGATTAATTATAGAAATAGTGGCAAATAAATTTGTAAACCCTAAGGTTATCGATCCAGGGGAATGAAATAACGAAAAATCCTAAATACTAAATCAGACGTTCTTGAAAATATTGATTAGGAAAATCGAATAAAAGGTTTTGTTGTTTTGAAATCGCAATACTTGCTATCGAAAATTAAACAGGGAAATTTAAAAAGCTTTTGAATTCAAATAAGAGAAGCACAGATTCCAGGGATATCTACCTATCAAGTATGACATGTATGAATAAATTGATTAATTCCCAATTTTAATTCCTCTTCGTAGTGAAACATCAGAAAAGTATTACGAACTTCTTTGTTGGACAATTCGTAAAGTAGATTAATTAATTACCTATCTCCGCTCGGTCTCAAGATAAATTAACTAACTCCAAAGATCTACAGATTTATTCCTACAATTAATCTCCTTCAGTTACGACAAGAAATCAAATTATATTGTGAAAATCTCTTTCGATTGAAAACTATTACAGTTACGTCTCTAGAATTCAACTAGTAATCTTAAGTTGTGGCCAGCATACTTAAAGATTAAGAATAAAACTAGATTTCACAAACTACGAAGGGAAAGGGAAAATAATTCAATTAATCAAAACATGTATACATAGATAGTTCGAAACCCTAGAATCTGAAAAGAAGTTTAGTTACACATATTCAGAGTAATATTCATCATAGAAAGATAAAACCTGAATTGCATAAAAATTTGGGTTGGAATGTCTTCCCACAAAACTCTGTCTTCAAACATAAACTCTAAAACTCTTGGAATCTCTAAAATCTGAAATCTGGAATAAAACATATGATTGGGAATTGAATGGTTCTCTAAAAATCGAATTTATGAAGCTATTTATAGAGGTGGAGGTGTATCCTATCAAATCTAGGGCTAAAGATATGAATAAATCTGAATTTTATCAGATTTTCGCTCCAGCAGACATGTACGCGTCGACCGTGGCTGGTCCACGTCGATCGAGGAGCCTTCTTGGTCGCCGTCGATCGCTTCTGATTGGCGTCTGTCGACGCAGCTTCTCGCCCCTCCTGCGCGGTCTCATGGTTTTGGCCATAACTTTCTCTTCCGAACTCCGATTGACCCGATTCTAGTTGCGTTGGAAAACTAACTCAAAGATCTTTCAAATGCTATGCTCCATTAGCTCAGATTCCAACGGTGGAAGAAGTTGTGACTGTTTCTTTGAACATCTGCTGCTCTTGGAATGGGTTTCCATTGAATTTGGCCTAAAACCTGCAAAAACATCAAAACGCGCATAATACCACCTAATATTGATATCATGCATAAAATATATATATAAACTCAATAAAACTACATAAATTAGTATAAAAATAATATAGATAAGTGAGTGAAATAACGAGCTTTTCAATTATGTGTGCGAAGTCTCTCCGGAAACGGAACAAATGAAGCGAAACAAGCTACAAGTTGCTGTGGACAAGTAAGAATCCTTCGCCATGATTCTAGGAGAAACCATTCAGGAGATGGAAGAAAGATTCAACACTATCATCGCAGAACTCAAAAATGTCGGCAAGACATATGAAAAAGGGGAAATGAATAACAAAATTATATCCAAGCTTTACCCTAGAAGTGATTGGTTTGTCAAGATGACAAGCATGAGCGAAAAAGATCTCAACAATATGTCGACCGCTGAAGTTTTCTCTCAACTAAAGTCGCATGAATTCATCATTCAGCAGTTAAAGAAAAATGAAGCTGCTGTTATACAAATGAACTCCACAAGCGTTGGAACTCAAGAAGACGTAGCTTACTTTGTCAAAAAGGATGGAAACAAATGGAAATCTCTGAGGAAACCTTTCTATAACCAGGAAAAGTCCACACCTGCATCTGCAACACCGTCCAAGGAGACTTCATCAACTTCTACTATCAACGATGAAGATCAAAAGATAGGCGAGCTGGAAGAACATATGAAAAAGATACAAAAAATGATTCTGGAAGCAAAAGCCGAAAAGGAAGCAAAAGCGAGCATGATGCAACACTCTACTGAAAAAAGGATAAGAACATGTTTTGAATGCAAGCCTCCTGATCACTTGAAGCATGATTGTCCAAAAGTAAGTCCTGAGGAAAGAGAACGTCTGCGCCAGAGATTTGAAAGACGAGCAGTGCGAGCTGTAACAAAGGCGTTGCTGACACGGACAAAAGTTCCAGATATTCCTGACAACGAAGAGGAATATTACCCCACTGACGAGGAAGAAGAAGCCCTAATGGTCTTTATGGCAAAAATCGTTGAAGATGGCGAATCATCCGCTGATGCTGAGCAACCCTTTGAATCGGCCCTAGCAGTCGACAATCAAGAGGTAACACCTATAACGAATACTCCATGCTCAGCACACACATCTGAATCAGAGGATTCCTTCCTAGATTCTGAGGAAGATTATCTTACTAAGCTTTCTCTAGAACTTTCTAAGGTATACACCTTGAAAGATGCTATTGTGAAAGATAATTCTTCACTCAAACAGAAAGTCTTAAGTCTGACCAATGAAGTCGAAAGACTAAGGTCTGATAGTGAGGAACTATCAAGACTTAGAACTGAATCTTCTGAACTCATTGAAAATTTGAAAAATCTTGAAAAGGAAAATATGTTTTTGAAAAACAAAGCCAATGAGAAGTGTGTCTGTGCATATATGACTAGTCAGGATATTTTGAATAACCTGATAAGCCAACAGAGACGTCACGGTGACCGATCTGGAATTGGGCATAGTTGCAATGACAAAGATGAAACCTCGAGGCAAAAGGAAAATATCATCTTTGTTTCTGGTGAAAAAATACTTGATGATAGTAAAGAGAAGGATAAATTAGTTGCTGAATCCTCAAACGCTAAGCCGATCGCTTAGCAGAATATCAAACAATCTGCTGAACCCAAGCAGAGTGTCAAGCACTATGCTAGACCTCAGCAAAAGGTCAAGCAGAATGTAAGATTTCAGCAGAGGATCATAAAAGATGCTGAACTTCAGCAAAACTCACAATTGAGGTCTGCTAAGAGAAACTTTTCAGCAAACTCAAGGACAAAGGCTGAGCATCATGTTTCAAATGCCAGGAAGCCAAATCCTGTCCTTTCTCGGGAAAGACACATTGAGGATCATTCAATGAAACCCTAATATTATCACTACACACCGCATAGGAGAAACACCTATGTAAGACCCGAGTCCAGATATGTATATCATCAAAGGACGATGAAGGGAAAGGAGCGCAACACACAACCACATACATATGCACGTCAAAAAGTTGAGAAAGTTAGCAAAATAGATCTCGAAGAAAAATCTTTGAAGATTATCAAAATGTGGGTTCCAAAAGGAACAATGACTCAAGCTAATCCTCCAGGACCCGACTCGAAACGGGGACCTAAATCAACTTAATTGTTCTTGCAGGATCAGGATTCAAGTGCGAAGACATCAGGCATGTCAAATGAGTGGATCCTAGACAGTGGTTGTTCTGCGCATATGACGGGAGACGAAGAATTATTCTCGGATATTCAAAAATTATATGGCCCATCTGTGGTGTTTGGAGACAACAGCAAAGGAAGAGTACTTGGCAGAGGATGCATAGAGCGGAATGGACTAAGAATTGTTAATGTTGCTCTCGTATCCAATCTCAAACACAACCTGCTAAGCATAAGTCAACTATGCGAAAACGGGTACACAGTATCTTTCATTCATTCGGGATGTTCTATAGCTGACAATGTAACAGGAGAAGTAAAGCTTCGAGGAATTCAGAAAGGTAGACTTTATGTGGTTGATTGGCAAAGTGGTCAACAACACTCATGCTTTCTAGCACTAAACAAAGAGGAAACCACTTGGTTATGGCATAAGAGGTTAAATCATCTAAATTTCAAAACCATCAACCATATTGCTAGAAATGAACTTGTCACAGATTTACCTCAAAACATCACGTTTCGTAAGGAAGGCATCTGCAAGGCATGCCAACAAGGAAAGCAGACCAAAGCATGATTTCATTCCAATCACACGAAAAGCAGCCAACCCTCTTGATTACAAGAATCCAAAGAAGCTGATTGGTAAATCCAATGTGGATGCGGACAAGCCTACTTCAGATGAGGAAGTAGACGAACGTTCCTTGGGCGAACAAGTATTGCAGATAGCAACACCTATCTCTGCTGAGAAAATAGCAGCATTAACTCAGAACGCTGAAACAGAGCAATGCTTTAAGCAGCTTGATGATATTGTAGCTCTCGGAGAGATACCAACCGAACAGATTGAGGAAATTATGGACCAAAAGGCCGCACTCCAGCAGCCACTCGTGATTGGTCAACTTGATGTTCCAATTTCTTCTGAACAACAAAAGGATATTGCTCCCACCAGGAACAGAAGGTCTAGTCGTCAGCGCCTACGCAAAATTGCTGAGCTAGCCACTGTCCCTACTAAAAAAGTACCTGATTCACCCCTATCATCTAAAAGTTTTGATGAACGTGTGAAAGGCGTACGTGAAGCTAAACGAAAGCGTGCAGAAAAAATGAAGGCACAGGAAATGAAGGAATACAGAAAGGAGATGGATAGAATCACATTCGAAGGAAGGGATCTGAACTTCGAGAGAATGAAAAGATCTCATCTAGAAAGAGAGAATCAAAAGGAGAATACTAGTCAAGCACCCGATGAGGAAGCTGCTGAAGAGTTAAGCAGAGCAGCAAAGAAAGGGAAGACAGTAATAGACTCTACTTTGACAGAAAAAGAAATGGATAACCCTATTGCGGTCAGCAACACTACAAAGATTACAACAGCAGCAGACGGCATGACTGATAAAGAGCTAGATACGCTGATTCAATCTGGCGCTTTCAAAGCCACGGAACACTCCAAAGGCAAATCGGTTCAATTTCGCGAACCAATTGCTACATCTTATCAAGACAGTAGCTCAGAGGAGGACGCGCCACGAACAGAGACAAATGATACACACTCCAAAGATAAGGATGCAGGACCATCAGAAATCTCTAAGGAAAGCGCAGATACGAACATGCCTACTGCAGAGCATGTTGCTAAGGAAAACACCATTGAGACTGAATTGGAGCAAACCACTGAAGAAACAGAGAAAGACACTGCTAAAGAATCTACTGCAGCAGACGATTCTATGAAAACAACTGCTGAAGAATCTACTGCAGCTGACGAAACTATGGCAGATACTGCTGAAGAAGTCCATACTACTGAGGAGACAACAGTCGATGCAAGTAATGAAGATCAAGAAGAAGAGATGATAGAAGAAGAACTCTCCTCTGCTGGATTTCTGGACGAATCCACCTGTTCATCAGAATCTGATTCTGAGGGGGAATCTACCGAAGTATTTGATGCCAAAACTCTTCGAAAATACCCCACTTTGCGAAATGAACAACTGAGGATTCCATTTGATGGTTTACCTGGCAAACTCTTTTGCTCACGAAGAGTAGCACAGTGGTGTGCTGCTGTCTCGATTAATGAAGATATGAATGCTGATCTCAGAGATTGGAGTGATGAGATCTTAGCCTTCGTAGAGCAAGAAGTAAATAGGGACATTGCAGGAGTATTTTATGTTGAGATTCATGAAGAAACAGAGGAAGGCAGAGTGTTTGGTAGTCAATTTAGACGATGGAAAACTTATGACTACATCATGCATGAACTCTGTTTTGAGGAAAGGATGATTATTATCGCTAGAAGAGGTCTTAATTTCTGGCGTTCCGAAGAAACTTGGGCAAATGAGTGGATGGACCAGCCCTCCTGCACTAAACAATATACTTGCTCGATTGCAAGCCATCCGTGCTCATAGGAAGTTTCTTCCATCTCAGACCTTGCCCAGATCACAGTTTGCTCCAGATAAGAAGTCCTTGGCCCACATGGAACTAACCAAACGACAAAGGGCTGCAATGATTGCTTATCGGAAGCAGAAAGCTGCTTATGAGGAGAAGTTGCGAGTTAGAAGTCTTGAACTAGCCGCGATCGAAGAAGAAAAAGAAAAGGAGGCCAGGAGACAAGACTATCTCAAAATTATTAACTTTCAGAAAGAATACACTCGAGCCGCAACCTCACTTCAAGTCTCTGAAACTCAAGGTTCTGACTCAAATCTCGATCAGAATATAGTGAGTGAGTCCATGGAAGTAGATACCAATGTGGTTCTTGATGTTGCCACACAAAGAGTTGAAGCAGCAGCTCAAGCATCTGCAATTGTTACAGTGGAAAGAGAAGATGGTGAAGCTACTACATTAGCAAGCGGTACTGAAATAGTTGTCTCTGAAAATCCCATTGCCGCCGAACCAGTCCAAATAAGCTTCCAATCTCTTGTCAACATACTTCATAACGCCCTACATCAACGCGATATCCAGCAAGCCAGATTCAA
>JAPKLW010003783.1:14156-35735 GCA_026898455.1 Plectranthus barbatus
CCGTGTCTATGGTGCAAACAAATGTGATGACTCTTAGCGTCGATCTTGACGCACACAAGTCCTTCTCCACTTCTGTTTTGGATGCTCTCAAAGAGGGGGAAGAAAGAAGGATTGCTGAACAAGCAAGGATAAAAGCAGAGGAAGCTGAGCTACTGCTGAAAGAAAAAGAATTTGAACGTGCAATGATGGAACGGAGAATGAAGTTAGAAGAACAACAGAGAGAAGACCAACGAGCACGTATTGAACAGATGGAGAAACTAATGGCCATGACGATGAAGAAAGTTGAATCTCTTGAGAAGCCAAAACCTCCACCAGATGCTCAGAACTAAGGTCACTCTCTATCTTTATTTTTAATCTTTTTTTTATGATTCTGAATTCTATTTTCCGAGTATGAACAATAGTTGAAAAACACTCTCTATGTACTCAACGAAGGATGTTTAAATGGTTGCTGTATGCTTTGCTTGTAATATTTTTTTTCTAAGCTAAGTCTCAGCAATCCCTAATAAGCTTTGATCGCATCAAAAAGGGGGAAATTGTTGGGAAAATATTCATGAATTACCCTTAGGATCTTATTGTAAAAGGTTTTGTTGGATCAAACCTTAGTAGACGGTCGATCATTGCTGAACATTATCATAGCTTAGCAACTGATGTAATGTCCTGTATAGGATAAAACATCGAGTTGTAATAGAATAGGGTGCTTGGAAGTATCTCAGCAAACATCAAAGAATGCTAAAGGATGACCGCTAGCAATAACAGAATGCTAAGGAGTCAGCATTCGACAAACACATCCTAAACTGCTGAAGATGCTAGCAAACCAAAATCAGAGTAGCAGACAAAGCACTTGCTGGGCATTGAGACCAGAAGTATGCTGAAAGAGATCCAGCATCCCGTACCAGTAGAAGCTCAGCAAAGCAAACCAGAACAACTGCTACACCGCCATTCTGACCAACACGCGACGATTAGCCATGTCAGAAGTAGGACAGAAAAGCCTGTCCAAAAGCAGAAAAGTTAATAAATAGCTACCTGCATTTAAGGAGAAAGATCCGTTGTGTCTAAACGGATCTGCCGACTCAAACTTCGAGGACACCGCTATAAAAGGCAAGTCAAAGGAAGATGCAGGAGCTGCTCACTCTCTAACCAAAACTCGATATACGAAAGAATCCAAAAAGCAAAAAGGCAAGAGAGCAGTCCAGTTGAAAGGTACAATCCAGAGATATCCAAAGGCCTTCAACATTCAGAGTGTCTCACTACGTCTGACATTCTTCTGAGTGATTCTTGAACTGGTTCAAGAATCTTCAATCATTGGGATCACTTTCTTTTTAAGGAAAGCATCCAGCAGTCAATTTCTTGTGAAGAAATTGATTAAGGCGGACATTGAAGCCGAGAACACACGATAGTTCGGAGGGAACTCTAAACTCTTCCAAGCGAGTGGTAAAAGCGAGTTTTACGAAGGTGCACCCTTGACTCAGCCGGAGCCACACCAGGAAAGTCTGGGGTATCAGAAGATAGCCGTAAAGCAGACAGACCTTCAGACGACTGATTGCTTAACAGGAAAGGCAACTCTTTGTACACCGTATACTTTCTAGTAAAATTCTTAGCGATTCAGCTAAGGAGTGGACGTTGATCATTTGATCGAACCACTATAAATTGTGTGTTGTCTTGTTGTTACTGCTTTTCGAGCTATTATGTTTTAAAACCTAGTGACCAAGTTGCTAGTGTATAACTGAAAAAGGTAACCTAAGTAAACTTTAACTAAAAAGAGTTGAGAATAATTTAAATACAAGTAAACGCAATCTATTCCGCTGCACTTCGTGTGTGTACTTTATTGTAACCACGACGACTCTGATCATAAGGGACCAACAACGATAGTCTGATGCCCTTCCTCGATTTGTGAAATGGAAGTTTACCAGGCTAGAGACCATTAATTGGTCTTATTTCTTTACTCAACGGGCATGTAATTTCTATTGCGCTTTTATGATTCATTAATCTTTTAAATTTGTTTAATATTTTAGTAATTTTTATTTTTTAATGGACTATTAAATGTTTACTCTAATTTGGTGTCGTCTCTTGGTGAGTTCCTAATGTCGAATTATACATCTACGGCGATGGACAATCCGATTATTTAACACTCCCTACTGACCTTCCCGAAATTTTAGGTGCATTACAGGTGGTTGGGGTACTTTTCTCAGCGGAAGACTTAGAAATGATAATCAAAAGAATACAAACATTCACTCGTACCCAAACATCCCTTTCATTAAATCAAAATAAAGGAAGCATAAAAATTCAAAAATCTTTCAAAGTTTAATAAGAATCGAAATAGAGATTCTTATCTAAAAGTATTCAAGTAAAACAAAGTTTATTTTCCAAAAGAGTTTACATTCAAAAGATTGGGAAGAATGGTGGATCGGGGTTCATCGCAGCGAAGAGTCACGTGGCGGAGATATGCATGTGAAGATGCATATCTCATGATTTGGCTTAAACTGATGACCTGTTATGCTTCCAACACCACCGCATCCTTCATCCTCGTCATTAACATGTGCATTTTAGAAATAATACCAGGGGCTGAGTACTTTCGTACCTTGTGGAGAAAATGCCAAAAAACAATACATTTATATATATGAATGTTATGCTACACAAATGCATCACAGAGTTTTATTGAAATCAAACATTTTCATACCGCGGCTTTTCACGTGTGTGATGTTATATTTGTTTACCATTTTGTGACAGGAAGCTGGCCCACTCCCAAGTCACAATGAACATCTGGGAATTGGCGAACCACTCTACCCACTGACATCATCATGTGCACAGTGTCTCAAATCACACAACAATGAGACAACGATCGATTTATCATCTTATTACACCCTGGGTATCAGCTCTCCTTCTGAGGGACCTATCATTTCATTTCGTTTGCAAACATAAGGGATCTTAATATCCCTAAAGTTAATGAGAATTAGCACATATAACATTTATATTTGGTTCGATTCTCACTTAACACATCTCTCTGGAAATCCACGATTTACTAGAGGACAAAATATAACACACAAAACTTTTGGCATAGATTCAATCTTTTAAACAAATCATTTTTCATATTTTTTAGAAAACTGAGCTGACAACTAAAAATAGCATGCAAGATTACATAAAATAGTCTGTTAGGTATTACTGTTGTAATCCCACCTTAACTTGATGTTTTGATGTGTCAAAACTATATACCAAAGTCTAGGTTCTAGAGTATTAACTCATGTAATCCTTGTATAGGATAATTGAGTTGTAATAGTCTAGGAAGAAGAACATCATCAAAACTGTGGAACAGTTTTGAAGAAGACATCGTTCTGATGAGACAACTGTCGAGAAGGAAAGGCGAAGACAAACAGAGCAAAATTTAAGTCACAAAAACTGCGCAGACAATTTCCTTCCTGCCAATGTATAAACTCACAAAGAAAACTGCTGAGAGGCGCTCACAGTTTTTCAAATCAAGACAGCTTCACTATCAAGAATGTGTACGAGGCGAGTGTAGAGCAGCCGTACAAGACCGATGAGGAAGTCAATAAGAAAAGACAGATTCTACTCAGTTGCGACTGGTGTACAACGTTGTTTGAACGTCTGACACATCAAGTACAAGCTGCTCTAAAAAGTAGGTCGACGCGGCAGTGATAGCAGAGGAGAAAACGACCCTGTACAGAGAAGAATGGACGATGATTGGACAGTCTTCTCTATGTCTCCACCGGCTATTTTCTGGGTCTTCACCTATAAATAGCAGGTTGTACAGAGACATTAAAACTTTTGCCAAAATCTTGTGCCAAACCTCTGATCTATCTCGCACTCTTGAATCTCCTACACAGCCACCTCTCTACAGAAGTTAAAGCTCAAAGCATTAAACACTTTCAAGAGAGAAGGCATTATTACCGTGGTTCATTTATTGAACACAAAGCATTCATTGCTCATAGAATCTTTGGAGATTCACCGTGTTACCCTGTGTACACGAGGATTAAGTCAGCTGCCTTAATCTACCTCTTTGGTGTTCTTATTCTTCGAATAAGAACATAGAAACCTGCTCTTGCAAAGGAAGAGTATGTTATCACGGGCAACTGCTGAACTATTGAAGTTCTGGGAAGAACTCAACCATCCAACCTACCGAAGAAGGAAAAGGGAGGTTTGTCCTCAGTCCATCTTCGAGCCAGTCCACAGAGAAGACGCAGAGCCTTCGACGGACTGAAGAAGGAGTGAAGTACAGCTACCTGGGCGAGTGATCCTTTGTGCTGCAGACGGAGGCCTCTACAGCAACTGGCTATAGATCGTGAGGAGTGTACTCCCATTACTTAGTGAATTACCAAATCTGATATCCGAAGAGTGGACGTAGGACTTAAGGCTCCGAACCACTATAAATATCCTGTACAGTTTTCTAGCATAACTAGGAACCTTCAACACTTATATCTTAACTGTTGAAGTGCATAAACTGTTAACTGTACATAACAGCAAAACTGTTAAATCGAGCTGGTAGCTAACGTGAATAGTACTAATTAACTGTCAAGTAAAAACTGTGATATTAACCAGTTGAACTGTCAAAATTAGAGTGCAAGTTTGAATATTTTATACTTCCGCTGCACGTTATACGCTCTCTGATCTGGGACCAACAAGTGGTATCAGCACATGTTGGTCTTTTGCAGTTGGTTGAAATAGAGAAAAAGCAAAAAGAGGAAGCTAGGATACAGGAAGAAGAGCACAAGTTGCGGGATGATCAAGTTACCAGGAGACTGGATGCTCTAATGCTTTCCAGCGAGGAAGATAGGAAACATCTTTCAGCACTGACCGCAACAATCAAGGCGCAAGCTGAACAGCTCTCCGTATCCATTGCAGCACCCTCGAGGCCAAAAGACGCTGATTCATCGAATCAAGACAAGGAGAAGAACAAGAATCAAGATAGGTAAGCCCATGACAAGGAAGACAGGTAAGCCAGAGTCATGGGAGTTTAACTTTTGAATGTCTTTCACTTGACCACTTTTTTTTTTGTTCCTATATGGTTTTCTTGTACTTGCAATCGATAATATCTATTGAAAAGTGAAAAAACTGTTGGTTTGAGGACAACTGCTCATTGTCTCTCACCTTGATTCTTGACTGGCTGAATTCACATTTTCCAGTGTGATCAACATATTTCCTTCTTTGATTAACTCTAAAATGATTGATTTTAATCAAGAACCATTATCCCATTGAGGGGGAAGATCATTTAGAGTAGGTCGAGTGAAGAAGAAAAACGGTTCTGAGCTGTGTTAGATAGACAAAACTTGTAAAACTGAGACCAACTGCATCTTCTTGTCGACATAGCTATACTTAGAGGTATGGTTTTGACAACATCAAAAAGGGGGAAATTGTTAGGTATTACTGTTGTAATCCCACCTTAACTTGATGTTTTGATGTGTCAAAACTATATACCAAAGTCTAGGTTCTAGAGTATTAACTCATGTAATCCTTGTATAGGATAATCGAGTTGTAATAGTCTAGGAAGAAGAACATCATCAAAATTGTGGAACAGTTTTGAAGAAGACATCGTTCTGATGAGACAACTGTCGAGTAGGAAAGACGAAGACAAACAGAGCAAAATCTAAGTCTCAAAAACTGCGCAGACAATTTCTTTCCTGCCAATGTATAAACTCACAAAGAAAACTGCTGAGAGGCGCTCACAGTTTTTCACGTCAAGAGAGCTTCACGATCAAGAATGTACGAGGCGAGTGTAGAGCAGCCGCAGAACACCGTTGAGGAAGTCAATAAGAAAAGACAGATTCTACTCAGTTGTGACTGGTGTACAACATTGTTTGAACGTCTGTCACATCAAGTACAAGCTGCTCTAAAAAGTAGGCCGACGCAGCAGTGATAGCAGAGGAGAAAGAGACCCTGTACAGAGAAGAATGGACGATGATTGGACATTCTTCTCTATGTCTCCACCGGCTATTTTCTGGGTCTTCACCTATAAATAGCAAGTTGTACAGAGACAGGAAAACCTTTGCCAAAATCTTGTGCCAAACCTCTGATCTATCTCGCACTCTTGAATCTCCTACACAGCCATCTCTCTACAGAAGTTAAAGCTCAAAGCATTAAACACTTTCAAGAGAGAAGGCATTATTATCATGGTTCATTTATTGAACACGAAGGATTCATTGCTCATAGAATCTTTGGAGATTCACCGTGTTACCCTGTGTACACGAGGATTAAGTCAACCGACTTAATCTACCTCTTTGGTGTTCTTATTCTTCGAATAAGAACATAGCAACCTGCTCTTGCAAAGGAAGAGTAGGTTATCACGGGCAACTACTGAACTATTGAAGTTCTGGGAAGAACTCAACCATCCAACCTACCGAAGAAGGAAAAGGGAGGTTTGTCCTCAGTCCAGCTTCGAGCCAGTCTACAGAGAAGACGCAAAGCCTTCGACGGACTGAAGAAGGAGTGAAGTACAACTACCTGGGCGAGTGATCCTTTGTGCTGCAGACGGAGTTATCTACAGCAACTGGCTATAGATCGTGAGGAGTGTACTCTCATTACTTAGTGAATTACCGGATCTGATATCCAAAGAGTGGACGTAGGACTTAAGGCTCCGAACCACTATAAATATCCTGTGTCATTTACAGTTTTTTTTACTTACGCTCTTTACAGTTTTCTAGCATAACTAGGAACCTTCAACACTTATATCTTAAGTGTTGAAGTGCAGAAACTGTTAACTGCACATAACTGCAAAACTGTTAAATCGAACTGCTAGCTAACGTGAATAGTACTAATTAACTGTCAAGTAAAAACTGTGATATTAACCAGCTGAACTGTCAAAATTAGAGTGCAAGTTTAAATATTTTATACTTTCGCTGCACGTTATACGCTCTCTGATCTGGGACCAAAATTAGAGTGCAAGTTTGAATATAATAATAATAATATAATAATAATGGTAACAAAATTTCTTTTTTTTACACGCATATATACGTGTGAAAGAGAGAGTAAAAGTTGTATGTATATATATATATAGTGACGAGGGAGATTGCAAGCATGCGTGGAGCCGACGGACACCATCCACGGTGACCGATGCCATCTATCATCAACCGTCGCCGCCCTACGTTGGTCGATGTGAGTGAGTCGACCGACGCCGATTTCCATCGACCGACATACCAACACAGATAGTTGTGGCTCCACGCGAAACATTCGCGCGAGTTGCATGATCAAACTCCGGCCATTCCCACACTCCCCAACCCACCCCAACATCACAGAACTCTAATGAACATAATAGGATGGACGAAAACTGAAAATACTCGCCGGAAAACTCACCGGTGTTAATGAAGGTTTTGGCGGCGGAAATGACTTTCCGGCGACGGGGTGGTTGGATTTTGGTACCAAAATGATCCTAAAAACACAAGGAACATGAATATGCAAACAAATCTCAGATTCGTTGTTGATTAATACGAGTTCTACGCCGACATTGAATATTTATTAACTTACCGGTGGAGGGTCTTTGAGCGCGAATATCTCATTCGATACTCGACAAAGAGCGTTCCCAAGCTCTATAGACTCCTTGTAATATAGACTACACACGAATGGTGATCTATTAGTCGAAGGTTTACGACGGTGATTGGAAAACGGGCGTGAACAGGGGCGACGTGAGGTGGTGCTGCGGAGGGTGTGCGGAGTGGAGAGAAAGAAATGGAAATGGCTGAAACTATTATTTCCTTACTTTTTAATTAATTTAATCAAATTGATGTATTTTTCAACCGCCGCAATCATTAATTTTTGCCACCCTATCACCACACAAAATAATCATAGCTGTTGCGTGGAAATTCTTCGTCGCGAAGAATTGTCGTGCAGTACATCCGTCAGTTAATCTTGGTGTATTTTTATACCGCTAATTAATACCGTGGTTCTTCATTAGACTCACATTGTCACAATTAATTACGGAAATCCACGGTATTCCTCAATCAAGTGAGTTAAACTCGTTTTTAAAATTTTATAATTTTTGGATGAGTCACAATTTGACCCCGAACTCAAAATAGTTCCAAAATTCACCGTTCGCTCCACAATTTTTTGAATTCCATTCCAATCATTTGCTAACCCTTATCACTTCATTCTCTAGCGTATCCTAGCTTGACGAATCAATCTGAGCTTTCGGGAGCGAGATAAAAATTTAAAACCTATTATATGTTGGGTTTTGTATACAAAAAATTATTTATTACGATGAGTATACATTCGACGGTATTTCCTATCTGTTAACAAACTTACATGCGAGTAACAACGGTATCCCCTTTTCTCATCGATAGGGACGATCATACGGCGTGTTGTAGATCGCAGAAGACAGTATGATCGCTTGACCTAGTGAGATATAAATATTATCACAGCCGAGACAACGTACAAGGATAAGTCTGTCGGTATAGGTTGCAACATAGTCGGAAAGAAGTAAGATTTCTTGATTACTTGATATGCTGGTACGTGCGGTGGTGTATTGATTGGACCACAGTGAGATATATTCTACTTTCTGACATCTGAGAATACAAGATCTCGATCTTGATTGAGTCCAAACCCTAACAAAGGTTCAGGGGCTTGCACGGGTTGACTGTTGCTTTGACTTGCCATGGTGGAGAGCCTGAGTAACGTGCTCGTATATCCGCATCTTGGGTAACAACAGTTCGTGTATTGCAGCCTGAGACTGGAGCTAGATAACCATATCCGAGTAATAGGATGGGGACATTCCCTGAGGAGCTCAATAACATTCATCGTGCTAAAGTCCTGCAGGCTGATTAAGTTCAATCACGAGTGATAAAGTTTGAGTGGTACTGCTCAGGAAAATAAGATATTAATTAATTGTAGATAGAGCTTGTCAGAAGCTCTGATTAATTAATGAATGTCCAGTAACCTTAAATATGGGGATTCTCAAGTAAATGTAGCCCGTTCTCATAACATGGTAATAAAGGGGTAGGTCAGTATTAATTCTGTGGTGAAAAAGAACTAATATTAATTAATTAATTGTGTCCTGGGTCGTGGACATAGGAATTAATTAATTCATCGGCCCACTTTATTATTTGCATTAGGTCCCAGGTCTGGCCCAATTAAATATGCTGAATTGAGCCCAGTAGCCCATTAGGGTTTGCAACCCTAGGTCTATAAATAGACAACTCTATCTCTGAAAACCTAGCCACTACATTATAGTTGAAAAACACAGAAACCCTAGTGAGACAGAGAGAGGGGCGGCGACTTCAAGGTGTTCGGGAGACGAAGTTTTGACTCTGGCCTATACTTTCACAGTCCCATGGAATCCTCACCAGTAGCAGGATTGAGCAGCATTAGGATACAGATCTGAAGATCTAATATGGAGAACAAATTCTCTTTTCCTTTTCTCTTTTCTGTTCAATTAAATCTAGAAATTAGATTTGCTAATTTCAGTTTCCGCAGATTTAATTGAATCGCATGGTTGAATCAAAAGTTGGAAATTCAAACGCGAAAGATCGGATCTGACTCTATGGAAGAAAGGTAATCCTTTATCCACTGCATTAAATTCATAGGAGCATGCTAGGTATATCGTATGTTTATTGTTCTCAACATCCATGAAACAGTCCGGTTTATTTGGATTTGGTGATTCGGTTCGCCAGTAAATCCCTACATTATATTCCTTTAGAAAATAATTGGTTGCGTCTAACATAATTCACGTAAAATGTGGCTACATGGCCACTTGCGTCTCCTAAAAATCAAACTCATCTGTATATTACATGCAAGAAACGAATTTGCATGTCCTTAAGGGTTTAAATTCCCGTCTCAAAATACAATTAAAATAATAATTGCTAAATTAAATTTTATTTTCACAATTAATTAAGCATAATCTTGCTTAATTAAGCTCGGGATATTATAGATTAGGGTACAGTTCCGAGTACATGAGAATCCAGTACGGGGTGTGAGGAGAGGAGCTGATGTAGTACATAGTCAGTCAGGATCTCAGACGCGAGATCATGGAGAGATAGATAGATAGATATATATAGAGAGAGGGAGAGGGAGAGGGAGAGGGAGAGGGAGAGGGAGAGGGAGAGAGACATCAATTGTTTGTGGAAGGATGATCACAACCACCACCTGTGGGAGGATCACTGCCAGAGCTGGAGACCTCTAGAGCGTCGCGTATACGCACTCGTCAGAGGCATCATACATCTTCATCTAGTGGGGATTCTTGGGACTTTAGAAGACATCGTAGGTCTAGGAGTATTTTGGACATTATCCAGATTATTATTCACGGGGCATTGACGGAGAGGGTGATCCCCCTAGTTACTGACCTATTCCATGCATCTAGATGTCATCACTGTACAGATGTAGATGATGAGGCACTCAGACAGGCTTTGGCTCGAGATAAGAGTCGTGATTAGAGTCGTATGGGTCTGACAGAGCCAGAGGGAGAGGAGCAGATGAGGAGTATATCTGGTGGTGAAAGGACCCGGAGGTAGGAGGAGGAGAGGAGGAGGAGTGTATTTGGTGGTGAGAGGACCCGGAGGCAGGAGGAGTGTATCTGGTGGGGAGACCAACCGGAGACAGGAGGAGCAGAATAGGAGAAGGAGGAGTGTGTTTGGTGGCGAGACCAGCAGGAGGCAGGAGGAGGCCAGGGATATGAATATTGCTAGGGGTAAGAGACCAGTACTCCCTATGGAAGAGTGTCAGAGTATTTCTGGTGATCAGGGAGTTCGAGATATCATTTTAGCAGGCACATCTGACTCTGACCCAACTCCAACAAGATTCAATCTACAATTATGATCCAACTCCAGCAAGATTCAATCTACAATTACGATTTGGGACCAACTTGCATACAACCCAACACTTAGCTCTGCAAGTGGCACGTATAACAAACATGCAACTCTCTTCTCATTTGCACTTGTACTCAACACTAGTACTATCAGACCAAGTCACTTTAAATTATTGCCTCCGCTCCATATGGCACAGCCTAACAACAATGAACAGTTCATCTCTACTCCAAAACATAGCACCCAATGTCAACTCCTGATCGAGTATGGCTACAACATCTCGTAAGATGGGTGAATCAAATGTGTCAAATGGAATCATTGGAAGTAACCACTTAATTAGTTGAACTTCCAACATGGACTAAAATTGGCATATGACGGTGGACTCAATGAAGATATAAACGGTCTGTAAGGAGATGACTCCCGCTGAGAACTCCCACCACTGGTGTTGATTATATTACTGAAAACAACATTTTAAAAAAGACAAGACATAAAATATAGTGAATATGGGGAAGATGGAGAGTCGGAAGAACAAATATATAGTGTATGTGTATTCTACTTTGCATATTAATTCAATTATATAAAGTAACCAATCTCAATTATTTTCATGACTTGATTGGATTGATCAATACAGTAAAGGTGGTCCACTCATCTACATTTCAGTGTACGAGTCGGAGATTGTCATCCTAGACTAAGATTAGAATCAAAAGTTTTTTTATCTAAAAAAATTTCAACCTAAATCGATACGGACCGAATAAGTATAACATATAACATGATAAAGCTGACCCAATTGATTTCTATATTTGAGTCACTATGAAAAACCATACCACTTTGATTTATATAAAATTAATTAGTTATAAATTTGAATAATGGTGAAGAAACTCTTCACTATTTAAATTTTATAATCAAGTTAAGAAAAAATAATATTAGGCAAATTTTATTTATAGTTTACATTTACTTAACAACTTATAAACTGAAAACTACTAAAAATTCAAGTTTAATTGATTAAAAAAATGATTTTTATTAATCAAAATTTAAGTAGCTCAAATAATTCATAAATCAAATAAAAATGGAATTAAATTAAGACTTCAAAAATGGCTAAGGGGTGTTTGGTTTAACTGTCAGGAATCACTATGGGTATGAATTTGATAGTAGAGGGAATGGGTATGAGTTTGATTTTTGGGAATCATTCTCAATTCTGATGTTTGGTTTACTAGATGAGTTTTGGAATCATTTTTCAATTCTGATGATTTATTTTTTAAGTTTATAAGTTTATAATATAATTAAATTGTTATACAAATAATAATTAAATTAACAATAAAAAATAACAAAATAAAATCATATTAAAACAAATAAATAATCATTTTATCTTCTTATTTGTTTTATAAAATATAAAATTAAGATACAAAATAAATGATTGATTTTATAATAATAATATTATTCTTATTATAATATATTAAAAAGAATAATATATAATTATAATAACATATAATATTATAAATAATATAATTATCAAAAACATTAAAAAAAAGAAAAAGTAAATAAATCAGAAAATAATTATAAATAAAATGAATTAAAAAATAAGAAATAAATGATTAATTTAATAATAAAAATTAAGAAAATATAATCATATTAAAATAAATAAATAATATATTTATATTCTTATTTATTTTATAAAATATAAAATTAAGATAAAAATAAATAATTAATATAACAATATTATTATATTAATATATTAAAAAGAATTATATATAATATTATAAACTAATATAATTATCAAAATATTTTAGATTAATATTATAAAAATAAATAAATAAGAAAATAATTATAAAATAATATGAAATAAATAATTTTGGTAATGATATATGGGAATGAAAATGAAACCCACCATTTTTTCATTCCTATACTCTTTAACCAAACAGTGGGTTTCGGAATTATTCAATTCCCTCATTTCGAAACCCACCAACCAAACCCCCCCTAAATTTTCATTTTGTATAACTAACAATTTTACAACACCATATCCTGTAAGAGTTTCATTTGTAATAAAAGTAATGAAAAAAATATTTTTTATTTGAAATGCAGTGGTAAAAAGTATTTACTTATAATTATAAGGTCTTAAATTCGAACTTTTACGAGGACGTGCGTTTAAATTAATATATACTCCTATATATTAAAAAAAAGGAATGGAAGGATATGAAAAAAGGGAATAAATTAGTTGGTCGGTAAACCAACAATTGAGAGCGATTCCCGCCTCCAACCAACAAATACCCTTTTCAACACACCATCTGAAACCAGATTCGACGGCGAGTTGCTGAGCGCCGGTGAGTATGCCACCCGACAACAAATGAAACATCAATAATGGACAAACAATCCGATTTTGTTGTCAATGCATACTTGCCCGGCCTCAGCCCTCGCCACCGGTCATGGCCGGACGGAACCCTCAGATATCCAAGTCTCGGAACAACTGACCAAGATGAAGAAGAAGAGAAACAAGAGCGCGGCGATAAAGAAGTAATTGCCGCCGGCGACGGGGACGGGGAAGACAGGCTGTCCGCACTCCCCGACACTCTCTGTCAACAAATAGTATCCCTCCTCCCCGCCACCGACGCCCGGCGCACGGCGTTCCTCTCTCGGCGGTGGCGATTCATCTGGTGCGCCTGCCCTTCCTTCAATTTCGATGAAAGGGAGTTCCACGGCCGCCCTCTCCCCCTTGTGCAGCGCTACCGGAGCAGGCTGAACTTCATCAGGTTCGTGGAGGATGCCATGGAGTTTCGCCGGAGGTTCTTCGATGATCTCAGCGTCGACGAGTTCAAGGTTTCCATGCGGTTTTTCGAGGAGTTGGGCCCACATCTCGACAAGTGGATCGCATTCGCATTGGAAAAGAATGTGAAGGAATTGAGCATCATCGCAGAGATGAAAGACTTGATCGCCATTGCTGAATTCTTCCAGCCCTTGAGAGTTCCCTACCAGTTGCCCAATCCCGTTTTCTCCGCCGCATCACTTCAATCGCTGGAGCTGGTTTTCTGCGATTTGAGCCGAGCATCCCTCCCTTCCATCCACCTCCCTTCTCTCAAGAATCTTGAAATGATCAATGTTCACATGAACGATTCCATTTTACAAGGCATGCTCTCTGGAAGCCCTCTGCTCGAGAAGATCAGTCTCTCTCTCATCTGAAGCCTCAACACGATTCAAATCTCAAGCGTGAATCTAAAGATGCTGGCGCTCTTGAAATGCTCTCCCTTACAAGAAACCCTCGTCACCTCCCCAAATCTCGAGTCCTTGCTCTTCAGAGGGAAGAGGCATAGCTCCGACACAATCCACATTTCCTCTTCATGTCGGAAGCTGAAGTTTCTATGGTTGCAGCGCGCCACCAATCTCACAGACGACGTTCTAGAGAGATTGACTCATCACAATCCCAACCTCCAAGTAATGATTCTGAGCCACTGCTCCGCATTGAGAAATGCAGTGATAAACTCCCCAAAACTGTGGATGTTTGTTTTGTTCAAGTGCAAACACTTGTCCCTTCTCAAGATCGAGGCTCCATCACTCACAGCGTTCGAGTATTCCGGCCACATGATCACCTTCCCCTCAGTGGCGGCGTCGCCTCATCTGGACGCCGTGATCCACATAGACAGGGGGGAGATCTCCAGCCGCTGGTACTCGAAGCTGAAAGAGATGTGTGGCAAATTTGAAGGGTGTAGAAAGCTGTGGATCCGGTGCGAGCACGAGGTAGACTTGATCATACCGCCGGAGATGCGGAGGCGGTTGCAGCCTCAGCTGCGGGGGCTGAAAGAGCTCAAGATCACCGTCCGCAGTGGGATTATGAATGTCCCAGTTGTTGAAGATGGGATCCGATGGATCTTCCCGGGGCTGAAGGATCTGTACATGGAGTCTGATGGAACGACGCACCATTTTTGCTACTCGGGGGAAACCAGAGATGTTGTGTGATGAAAATGCCTTCGAGGAGGAAAGCAGAGTGATCCTAGACCATTGGTAATATCTGAAATCACACAACAATTTTGCATTGTTTGAAGGATTATTCACAAATCTAACATTCCAATTGATGTGATTGTTTTTCATTCCATGTACATCCCCAATCACATTTCACGTAGCTTTTGTGAGTCCTTTGCATGGGCGGGGATCTACATGGTATTTTTGTGGATGGTATAATGTGAGTTTTAGAAGAGGAGCAGCATAAAAATATTATATTTTTATTAAGTATATTATTTCATAATATATTCAAAAAGTGTAATATGTAAAGCTTCAAATTAATAACAAAGAGTGTAATCCTTGCTCAATGGTCCAAGAGACCTACAAGATTGTGAGGGTTGTAGCCCCTTTTAAGGGTTGTAGCCCATTAACTAGTAAAGGAAGTAGTCCGGGAATAAAGGGTCATGTTCTTCAATCGTGCTAATAACTCCCGTAACCATCCATTCCAAGAGACAGGGAAATTGTGTGAGTGAGTTCTTGGTTGGTAGGACTTTATCGAGGAGCCTCAAATGCCCTAGGTCCTTAGTGGACCTTAGATTTGTGCCTCGAGTTTGACTCATCTTGACTCACAATAGATGCTAGGAGGCTCGAATCGAAAATCTTTTCTTTTCAATTACGAGGAGATATAATATTTTTATAAAACTACCCCTCATCGAAAAGTCATGAAGAAGGATTGAAAGTAAGGAAAAGGGTGTGAAGGATTAAGGAATAAGAGCAACCGAAAATTGTTATCATATAAAATTGAATAGGCCCATATATCCTAGGAAGTTTTTTTGGATCCGCTACTAATTCTATGTAGGTCCCAAATTATCATGTATACGTACAACGGATGTCTTAAACATAGTTAGGCCATAATTGACTCTTTGTCAAGTGAATTGGTACTTAGAAAATAAATTAGAGTGAATTTAAGAAGTTAGTCAATTAAGAACATACACCAACTTAGTTGTTGTGTTTCAAATAAACAAGCAAGTTAAAGAAATAAAACGATTAAGAAAATATTTTGGATGTCAAATAATCCTACTCCACTATTCGATTGCTAGATGGATCGGAATTCACTAAGAATAAGTTACAATAAGATGCAACTAATCTCATCCAATTTTGGGAAGCTTCTATGTCTTCCAGATTCCAGGCAGGTACAGACAATGAGCTTTACCACTTTCACGTGCGAGGCTCTACAATTGTCTTTAAATTGATTAGTTTTACACAAACAAGATAGCTATGCTTAAAAGCTAGATGTTGTGAGTTTGAGCTTCTCACAGAACTTTAAATGGTTTGTGATGTCGGTTTGACTTCTGAAAGAGTTCAGCAAAATCTTCTCAGATTTTGCCACTTGGAAAGAGCCTGAACTCCGGTTAACCCAAGCCAAAAAGCTTAGAAGTCTCTAGTGTGAACACGGTGATTGAGAGATATATTTGAAAAATTATAACGCTAGAATATTCAGGAAAGTAGTTGTTGGTCCCGAAATTAGAGTGCAATATGTGCAGCGGAAGGTTTTGTGTATGCAGCGGAAGTAAAAATATGCACAAGCACTGGTTCGTTTAAACAGAGTAAAGTCAGTTTTGTATGTTAGCCGGTTTAAGCTTAAGTCTCTGTTCCGTCTTAAGTCAGCTTCACAGTTTATACTCTTCAATACTTCTTTGAAGGTTTCAGTAGTCAGTTTGTGAAACAGAAAAACAGAGCAAGTATAAAGAAAGCAGTAAAACAGCATACAAAGATTTATAGTGGTTCCGATTTCAATTTCCTACATCCACTATTCAGACCCAAGGTCTGGATAATTCACTAAGTAAACACAAACCTCCTTACGATTACACAGTCCGTGGCTCCTCCGTCCTTCGGTCAGCTGTAGCACTCGCCTAAAAACTCATTGTAGACTCAGTCTTCAGGTTGAAGTGGGGATGCACCCCGCAGCCTCCTTCCCGGTGGGTGGATGTTTAATAATTTTTCCCAGAATGGTTGGATGTTTATAGATTCTTCCCAGACCACAGGTGGCTGGCATACGCCCGTGAGAATTAGTATCCCAGACTAGGAAACGGACTGCTGTGAAGATATCTCATAAAGATATATTCACCAAGAAGAGCTTCAGCCTCGTGCTAGGAGAAGATAGCATGGTGAGTAACTTGAGTCGGAGACTCAAGTCTCGCGTTAGAAAACATAGAAACTCATAGAGTTTGGCAGAGAGATGGCCAGAACGATTGCCCTTGTCTTCTCAAGACTATCATATTTGAATTCTGCTTAGGTAACCTGTTAAGGTTGGAAGGGCAGGCCTTTATATAGAGGAGGACCTATGCAATTTGAATTTCTATCCGTTAGACACATAAATCCAGATGTTAGACTCATGGATTATATTGTTCAATCGTAGCCCATGTCTTAGGTCTCCGTTTTGCTCTGCAACATCAGTGTACGTTACACTAACATTATGTCAGACTTCTTTTCAACCCGAAGGATCCCAGTTTTTGGATAGCCTCGTACCGACTTGGGCATATATGAATGCCTGAGTCTGACTGAGCTTCGATATCTTTCGAAATGCTCATTCTTTAAAGGTAGAGGCTCTGATACTGACTATTAAAAGTCAGTACAACTTTGCCCTCGTACTGACTTCCTAGGGTCAGTATAGTAAACCCTCATACTGACTAACCATAGTCAGTATGAAAAACACCTCATACTGATTTCTCCTTATCAGTATGGAAATCCTTTGAACTGACTTCTCCTTAGTCAGTTCGGGAAAGCCCTCATACTGACTTCTCCTTGAAAGTATGGTAGGACCTTAAACTGAGTGCTCCAACACAGTTTTAGGTCAAGGTTAGGCGTGATGATAGTCAGTTCTCGAGCATTCTCTTTGCTTGGTCTTCAGTCTAAGTTCTATTACAACTCAATTCGATCCTATACAAGGATTACGAGATTAGAACTCTAGAAACTGGAAAAACTGACTAAGATAGCTTACAATCTTTGACCCACCAAAACATCAAAAAGTAAGGAAGGAATTGATGGGTTTTGTATACTGAAAGCATTTATTATAATGAGTATACGACGATTTATTTCTCCTATCTGTTAACAATCTTACATGTATGTAACAATGGTACCCTCTTGTCTTACCGATAGGTAGGGGTGGGAATAGGCTGGTCTAGGCTGGGCTTTGGTCCCGAAGGCCTGGGCCTGCTATAACTTGAAGAGACCTGAGCCTGGCCTGTTATCTATAGTAGGTCTTTTTGTAAGCCTAAGCCTGGCCTTTTTAATGAAATAGGCCTGATTTTTAGCCTGTATAAAGCCTATGAGAGCCTACTTAAAATTTATAATGTATATTTTATTTTAAAGTTATAAATATATTATGTTATTTCAATAGCAAATACATTTAATAATTTAGATAAATACATTATTTAGTAACAAATGATTTATCTAACTTATTTTATTATTCATAAATCATAAATAAAATTTTAATTCTAGATAATAAATTTATTTAATTGATTATATAATATATGATTATTTTCATAGGCCTACCAGTTAGGATTAGTAGGCCTATTTCCGAGCCTGAGCCCGGGCCTGCTTAGCTAAATAGGCTTTTTAAATAGCCTAAGCCTGGCCTATTTACGAAATTGGCCTGGCTTGGCCTAGCCTGTGGTAGGCTAGGCCGTAGGCCCCTGTCGGGTAGCCTGACCTATTCCCACCCCTACCGATAGGAACGATCATACGGCGTGTTGTAAATCGCAGAAGACAGTATGATCACTTGACCTAGTGAGACGTAAACCTGATCACAGCCGAGACAACGTATGAGGATACGTCTGTCCGGATGGCTGCGGCATTGTCGGAATAAGTAGTCTGTCTTGGTTACTTGACATGCTGGTACGCAGGGGTGGCGTATTGATGGACCGCAGTGAGATGTATTCCACTGTCTGACATTAGTGAATACAAGATCTCGTTATATTGATTGAGTCCAAACCCTAACGAAGGTTCAGGGGTTTGCATGGGTTGACTGTTGCTTTGACTTGCCATGGTGGAGAGCCTGAGTAACGTGCTCGTATATCCACATCTTGGGTAACAACAGTTCATGTAGTACCGCCTGAGACTGGGTTTAGGTAACCATATCCGAGTAATAGGATGGGGACATTCCCTGAGGAGCTCAATGACATTCATCGTGCCAAAGTCCTGCAGGCTGATTAAGTTTAGGCACGGGTGATAATGAATGAGTGGTACTACTCAGGATTAATAAGATTTTAATTAATTGTAGTTAGAGCTTGTCAGAAACTCCAATTAATTAATGGATGTTCGGTAACCTTAAATATGGGGATTCTCAATTGATGCAGCCCGTTCTCATAACGTGGTAATAAAGGGGTAGGTCAGTATTAATTCTGTGGTGAAAAAGAATTAATATTAATTAATTAATTATGTCCTGGGTTGTGGACATGGGAATTTATTAATTATAGGCCCACTTTATTATTTGCATTAGGTCCCAGGACTGGCCCAAAATAAATATGTTGAAAAAAATGGCCCAGTAGCCCATTAGGGTTGAAACCCTGGGTCTATAAATAGACCATTCTCTCTGGAAACCCTAGCCAACTATTGAATACGTTCAAATCAGTGAAACCCTAGAGGCAGAGAGAGAGTGGGCGGCGCCTGTAGAGGGGAGAAGAAGGATTTTTCTGCTCCGGCCTACAACACAGATCTGTGGAATCCTCACCAGTAGCAGATCTGAGCAGCATTGGGACATAGCCCTGAAGATCTAATCTGGAGAACAGATTTCTCTTTTCTTCTCCTTTTGTTTTTCGATTTTAATCTAGAAATTAGATTTTTAATTTTTGTTTCCGCAGATAAAATCGAATTGCGTGGTTGAATTAAAGTTGGAAATTCAAACGCAAAAGATCAGATCAGACTCTACGAAATTAAGGTAAATAATTCTTTATCCACGCATTAAATTCAATAGGAGCATGCTTAGGGGTTTTGAATGGATTATGAACAATAACCATAAACGATCCAGTTTATTTGGTTTTGGTGATTCGGTTCACGGTAAAACCCTACAACTGGTATCAGAGCCAGGTTCTGTTTTATGGCTCTATTGTTCATAATGGATTCGTTATGCATGTTTGAATTTTATGTATGTCGTGGATGGTTTTTGTTCCTCGTGGCAACCCGTGTAATTCAGCCCGCGGTGGTTTATCCGTGTAGGGCTGAATTAATTTTGTAAAATCACGAAAAAATCTGTGATTAGTATAGATTTGAAAATTGTAATAGAATAGAAATTTTATTTTTTTCAAAATCTGTAATTGGACGGGTCGAGAACGAAGAACGAAGACGGAGCCGGCGAAGGGCGGGGGCAGGCGGCCGCGGGAGGCGGTGGCGCAATGCCACGCACGGCGCAGGCGACGGCGTGCGGCAGTGCGCGTCGCGGGCGACCGGGCGGCGGGCGAACGACAGCGGCACCAGGGGCCTGCACACGCGAGGCGTGCACGCGAGCGTGCGCGGCGGCGGTGGTGTTGTCGTCGGCGGCTGCTGTCCCGTCGCGGTGGCTTGTGGTTTTGATGGTTTGTGCAATCCTGTGTAAACCCTAGGATTTGCATTAGGGTTAGGGCAAATCATTAGATTACAAAGGCCTAAATTCCAAAAGATTTGGTGATTGAAGATTTGAAGGCCCTGGAAGATTTGAAAAGATTTGGACTTATCCAAATAAATTCAAATTAAATTTGTAATAGATAGGATTTTATTTTTCCTATTTTTTTGGGGCCACGAGGAATTTTGTTTGCCTTAATTGTCCTCGTATGATATGTGATTTATTATGTGCGCAGTTAAGCATGTGTAGATAATAGGAAAAACATGTTTTATCGCTTTTATTATTTACAGCTTTCCAAGCATGCTTATGTGATTAATATCTTTTGTTGGATTATATTTTGTGAATTTTTGGGCTTGTTTAATTACATGCAAAAATTTGGAAAATATAATAACAAAGAAATTATATGTAGGGTTTTACCGTGAACCAAATCACCAAAACCAAATGAACCGGATCGGATCTATAGATATTGCTCACAATTAAATTACTCAAAACCCTAGCATGCTCCTATGAATTTAATACGAGATTGTGGATTGAGAGATTACCGTAATTCCGTAGGGTCTGTACCGATCTTTTGCGTTTGAATTCCAAACTTCAATTCAACCACGCAAATCGAATTTGTCTGCGGAAACATAAATTTGCAACCCTAATTTCAAGAACAAATTCGAAAATAATGAAAGGGAAAGAAGAAATCCGTTGTTCTCCAGATCAGGTCTTCAGATCTGTGTCCCGGTGCTGTTCAGATCTACTACTGGTGAGGACTCCGTAGATCTGTGGCTTGAGCAGGACCAGAATTCGAAAATTCTCCTCCTCTCCCTCTTGAAATCGGCACCCCACTCTCTCTCTCTAGGTTTAGGGTTTTTCAACTCTGTATTAACTTATGAGAGAGAGCTGTCTATTTATAGACCTAGGGTTGTAAACCCTGATGGGCTCCTGGGCTCAATTCAGGACACAATTAATTAATTAATATTAATTCTTTTTCACAACAGAATTAATACTGACCTACCCCTTTATTACCACGTTGTGAGAACGGGTTGCATTAATTGAGAATCCCCATATTTAAGGTTACCGGACATTCATTAATTAATCGGAGCTTCTGACAAGCTCTACCTACAATTAATTAATATCTTATTATTCCTGAGTAGTACCACTCAAACCTTATCACTCGTGCCTGAACTTAATCAGCCTGCAGGACTTTGGCACGATGAATGTTATTGAGCTCCTCAGGGAATGTCCCCATCCTATTACTCGGATATGGTTACCTAAGTTCAGTCTCAGGCGGTACTACACGAACTGCTGTTACCCAAGATGCGGATATAC
>JAPKLW010003784.1:0-35722 GCA_026898455.1 Plectranthus barbatus
TATTAGAATACTTATGTAAAGTAACTACTCTTATTTATTTGTGCTTTAATATATTTAATTCAAGATTCGTATCCATTTTTTTATCTTGTATGAAAAATGCTCTTTTCATATGTTATGTCGGAGATATTATATTTAAACACGTAATATGTATGTGACTGACATTATTTTATATTTTTGTTTAATATAAATCATTCTCTATAGTTAAGACTTAATTTCCAATCAAGAGTATAGCCATATTTAACACATGTCATATGTCTCTTTGCATGCACTATTACTCCAATTTCTCATTTCTTAATGTGGAGGCGATCACAAATTTGAAAAGCCATGAAGCACAATCCTAAGTATATGGGATTGACACTTAATAGTTTTACTTTTTAATATATATATATATATATATAAGATTAATATAAAATAAATAATATAAATAAAACCAGGCGTTAAACAAAAATTAAACTAACCAAGAGATAAGTTAGAAAATTTAATAAAAAGATATTAATATGTATGACACCGAATTACAATTAGTATAATTTTAACATCAATCAATACTATATAAACTTAAATTTAAAAATAAAATAACAAATTTTAATCTTCTCTCCCCTTTCCTTCTTTTCTTCTTTCCCATGGCCATTTATGTTGTTGCTCGCTCCTTTCTCCAACGGGAATGACCTTTCTTCTTGTGTCGTCTCACGGAGTTGGCGACATGAGCTTCCATGTGGTCACGGCCCAGCTCTTAAGCAATGAACTATTGTGACCTCTCGAAAGTTAAACATGAACTTTACAGATTAACTACCAACTCCAAAATATTTTGCAACTAAACGAAGTATTATTATTTTTGAATACAAATATTACAAATCATATAAGAATAGTACATCCAAAGACCTAGGAATGAGCTGTGAATAAATCATAAGGTATTTATACAACATTTTTAGTATCATTTTTGGTAATTAATTAAATTTACCCTATAATTATGCTTTGTATAAAAATTAATGTTAGCAAATTCAAAATTTCCCATTCTTTAATATTCTTAAAAAGTATATATATCACTGCCATATATATTGCATTGTTTTTATTGTATTCATTATCACATTATTATTTCCATAAGTTTAATAAATTTATATTTTGAGTGTTATTTTGGAATGTATTTTGATTATGATTGATAATTAGCCTTTGTAATTGGGAACGTCAATTTATTTTATAATGTATTTGTTAATTTCCATATTTAATGTAAATTTATTATTAGTATTATTAGAATACAAATAATATTCAATCAAATATTAAATTAAAAATAAATCTTTGCATGATTTTGGCTAATGTATTCTTGTAACGGAATTAATCACTTAAATTATTTAAATAAATCTTATTAAAATATAAATGAACAATTTTAATACCATCATGAAAAATATATAGAATTTTCATAGTATATATACATTTTATTAAATAATATAATACATTCATTTTTTATTATTTATTGTGGAAGTATATTAAGATTTTTTAAATAAGCTGGAAAAAAAGTTTTGAGGATTGTGTAAAATAAATATTTATTTAATTAATGTATAAATAAAAAATTAATAATATATTTAAATACATAATCTATCTATGAATATGTCTTTTTTATATTCAATAATAATTAATAGTAATTAAACATGAAATATAATGATTTAAAACTTACCATATTTACTGATTTTTAGTTAATATACTATGTGAATATTTTTGGAAACTATTTTGTGGGGGAATTTTTTTTGGAGAGGGTTCTTCTTTTATAAATGTATAGATATATAGATATAGATTTTAAAACAGATATTTTAATTATTGGCCATGTTATCAATATTTACATAGTAATATTAGTCTTTAAATATTTTAATACTGATGTATTATTTAATTATTTATTATGAATGACTATTAATTTTATAATAGAATAATTTTAATTGTGAATTAATTAATGTGATTTAATTATTCATTTAAACATAAATAAAAGTATAATTATACAAAACATATATACTTGTAAGTAATTAATATTTTTTTGATTGAAAATATTAATTTTTTACGCATTCCAATAAAACAATTAGTAGTAATTATTATATACTTACCATATTTAATATTACTTACCTAATATATTTCAGATTTATTTTAAGTAAGTATTTTTGGGGGGAAAATTTTTTGGGGAGGGGTTTTGCCTTTTAGTATATATAGATATAGATTTTCTATTTTAATATGGGTAAATAGAGGTAAATATCCTAAATTATTGACCTTTTTTGAAAAATACTTCAATCTATTTTCATAAGTTAAAAATATCTCAATCTTTACTTTCATTTATGAATTATACTTTAATCTATTGATATTTTGGGAAAATACCCTAATGTATTATTATTAGTTAAAAATACCCCAATCTTTAATTTCATTTACAAATTATACCAAAACGAGAAATATTATTGGCTCACACAAAGATGGTAGTCAAAACAACAATCTTCGTTCATGTTAAAATTAACGTATTAAACAATCAATATTTGCTATATATTTTGAAAAGTATTTAAACTTCATGTTCTACTCTTTTATTTTGTTTCCTTCGGTTTGTGTAACATCCAATCCAAACGAAGACGCATACATTTCGATACAAGATCACACTTCAAAACATGCATTGAGAGAAAAAATAAAGAATTCAAGCAACCGCAGGAAATAAAAAAAAAAAAGAGCAGAACATGAAGTTTTAAATACTTTTCAGAAGATAAATGTATTTAAATATATAGCAAATATAGATTATTTAGTAAATTAAATTTAACACAGGCGATGATAGTCGTTTAGACTGTCATCTTTGTATGAGCCAATAATATTTCTCGTTTTGGTATAATTCATAAACGAAATTAAAGATTGGAGTATTTTTAACTAATAATAATAAATTAGAGTATTTTCCCAAAATATCAATAGATCAGGGTATAATTCATAAATGAAAGTAAAGATTGGGGTATTTTTAACTTATGGAAATAGATTGGGGTATTTTTCTGAAAACGTCAATAGTTTAGGGTATTTTCTCCTATTTACCCTTTTAATATTGTGGAAATATTTTTAAATACCGATTTTCAATAAGCACACATAAAAAATACTCACTTCTTATAAGCACATATCAAAAATACCCAAAAGTACAAAATTTTACATGGGAAAGTGGGTTTTGCCAAATTTGATTCAATTATTGTTTACATGATAATGATACGATTACTTAAAATAGATTTTGTAATTAAGATATTAGTTTCAGATATAAAAAAATTTGAAAATTCATATTATGTAATTTCAGTTCGGGTCTGATTCCGGGTCTGTTTTAGTCTTTTCGGGTCAGACTCGTGAAACATACCAGAACCGACCCAAATATAGGGGCACAAGATATGGAACAGACCGGAACCGACCTGGATCAGACCAGATACCAACCCGGTTCCGAACCAAGTCGGTATCTGGTCTGATCCGGGTCGGTTCCGGTCTGTTCCATGTTTTTTATTTTTGTTTTTTTCATATGCTTAATTTTTCCTATTTTTTTCACGCACTATGGTACAATAAAGTCATAAATAATCTGACATGAAAATTACATGATTGTCGATTATTTACATGCATTATTGTCCTATGTGCATTATTTTCCCAACTTTTTACATACAATATTGGTCAAATAAGCTCATAAAGTATATTGACGTGAATAATGCATGAAAATCAATTTTCTTTTTTACTACATGAGTGGATGGTAATTTTGCGTACACTGCAATGCAGATGAGTAAATGGTCATTCATTGTATTTGACAAGTCTAATCAATTCATGAAAATAATTGAGATTGGCTTGTCTATAAAATCCAATTCATTTGCAAAAGACAAAGCATACACATTCAGTATATCCTCGTTCCTTATTCTCTCCATCTTCTACAGATTCACTTAATTTTCTCATTTCCCTCTTTTTGAAATGGATAATTGGTGCACTATATTTGTTCATTACAATGGGCAATTTGATGATTCATCCAACTACTTGGGTGGAGAGGAAAGGTTGGTTTACATCCCAATGACCAATCTTTCCATACAGTATCTAAGAAATAGCATCCAGTCGCTTCTGGATTCTGAAAATATTCAACTTCAGTATAATCTCTATTATACAGCCCAGAGTCGTAGTGGAAGAAATGTAAGATCGTTGTTGGCGACGGATGTTGATCTGCAGCGGCTTTGCTCTGTTTTTTCAGAGCTCAACGTTTATGTTGTTTTCAACAATGTAATCAACATTGATGTTGGGAGTTCTCAGCGGGAGCCATCCCCGTACAGACCGTTCATATCTTCCTTTAGTCCACCGCCGAATGCTACATTCAGTCCATGTTCGGAGGACCTTCAAAGGTTCGATTCTTCTATATTCTTTGATCAACCTTACAAAGGTGGTGCAAGCGGGAGTTCACATATTCCCGAGTTAAACGAGGGTGGTGGTTTAGTGGAGTCTGATGATGACGATAATGAAGACGAGGCTGAAGACTCGTCTGAGTCAGAGGATGAGGATTTCAACCAATCTTTAATGCATTGTACGGTGGCTGAATTTTCTGTCTGGGTGCAATCTGTTGGTGGTATGAATGCTTTTGTTTCAAATCTTTTGCCGGCTCATCCTCTACCTGAAGGTCTGGAAGTCCAATTAAATAATTGGTTACTTCTAATCATTCCATTGGATACTTCTGATTCACCCGTCCTGCAAGATGTCGCAGCCATACTGGACCAGGAGTTGACGGAGGGTGCCATATTTTGGTGCAGAGATGATTTGCTCGTTGCTGTTGGTGTCTGGCATATGGAGCAGAGACAAGAATTTAAAGTTGCCCGGTCTGATAGTACTCGTGTTGAGTACAAGTGCAAACGAGATGAGAGTTGTTCGTTTCTTATACTTGCTACGTGCAAAGCTCACTGTTGAGAGTTGTTCGTTTCTTATACGTAACTAGGGGGATCACCCTCTCTGTCAGTGTCTCATGAATAACGGTCCGGATACTATTCAATATATTCCGAGATGGACGATGTCTCCTAGTATCATGGGAATCCCCACTGGAAGAATGTGCATGATGCCTCTGACGAGTGCGTCTACGTGACGGTGTAGCGGTCTCCGACGGTGATCCTCCCAAATTTGGTGGTTGTGATCCTCCCTCTGTCTCCCCACCAGTTCCTCTCCCAACCCGTCCTGCACCCCATCCTACACCCCGTCTGGCAGTCAGAACTGTACCTCAATCGGATTGTCCATCTTCGTAGAAGTAAAATACTACATCTCCTTCTCGGCAAGAGAAGCCTCCAAATTAGAACTCACTTCAAGCTTTGAATTAAATTACTAACAATTAGAAAAATATTAAAGGAAAATCTAGATAGCCAACAAATTACACACCTCATCTTGAACGAAGAATTGCCCCCAATCAATCGTATCCGGCCTCGAAAACTCCCATTTCATAAATCGAGGGAGTGCATCAGGCCTTCGCAGAATAGCGCAGGCACGACCCAACTTAGGAATGGCCTCATAGGCCCACACCTACAAAAAATAACATAAAATATTTCACTCTTGTTGGTGTAAGAATTAATTAACAAAATTAAATTATACCTGTAATGCCCAAATGGGTCCGCCTAAAATAAAGCTCTCACCACTGATTTGCTATGCTCTGGTAGGGGCAAGGTCCAAATAATAACATAAACACTGAAAAGCATATGCCCCCCATGGAAATGAACCCCACCTACCCAAATCCTCAACCAGAACATATACCCAACTCTCAATCTTCCGTTTTTCTGAAAGTCTTAAAGCAAAATTCCAAGCTGCTAATATATTAGCCACCTTCAAGTACAAATCCTAATTAGTGCGTTCTATTTTTTTATCCCTAAAAATCATCAATAATTTTCTAGCGCTAAGATTCTTACCCCCACAAACTTTATGAAAAATCGAAGTGCTAGAAGGATCTTGATCGGCACAGGGATCAAAAGCACTAGAACTAAAAACAAATCTTGTAACTAATGCAAATTCAGGCACTCCAAATTCTATAATCTGCCCATTAATAAAAAAACAATAAAGCATTAGGGGATTCACTAGTAATTTGAAAGCCTAATAGCTCGATTAATGGTTGCGATGCACTAGGACCATTTTTTTTCCAAGTTAATAAGTTACCTAACGACCCATTAATAAATTGATTAAGCAACCCTTGACCCCCTATTGAATATAATGTATCATTTTTTTTTGAGCAAAATATAATGTATCATTAATAGTCTCTAAAAAGGTCACTTTAGTGTATAAGTTCACTTTAGTATTTAGACCACGAAAAGATGGCCTAATCCACTGTGGCTGCACAAATCAAACACAAAATGTAACAATTATGAAATATTCACCATATTTCTAAGGTATAAAAATTCGAAACATAATGAAAAATTCAACAAATTCAAATACAAAATTCCACAATTAAAACAAATTCACAATTCCATAATTTCTATACATTAAATCGATGAAAATATGTAGTTGTAACATTGAATAATTTGACAAATTTATAGAATTTCCAATCGACCTAATTCATAACAAAACATGTAAATTATTCAAATCCAACATACACCATTCCATCCTATACATCCAAACATATAAATTAAAGAAATTTAACATACACACATTCCATTCTATGCATCTAAACATTCAAACATAATATTTTTTAATTTTTGCAGAAATAGCACCGAAACCAACCAAAAAAAAATTGAAATGGGTGGGGGGAGTCGGATTCAACTTACCTGTTGGATATTTTCGTCCATCTCAAATCGACAAATCGGGAACAGCTGCAGGGGAGTCGGGTTTGACGAAGAAAGGGAAAGGGGGGGGGGGGACCGAAGCTGACAGGGGAGTAAATGGGGAAAAATTGTGTTTTCACGCATAACATAATAAAATATTCGAAACTTTGTCCGGGTCGATATCGGTCGGTTTGGTCGACATCGATTCCGACCCCGGTCCGTTTTGTATAATCGGGTCAGTTCCAGCAGGGTTTGAGTGAGAAAATCGGGTACAGGTCTGATCGGAATCAGGTCGGTTCCAGTGAAAATGAAACCGACTAGGTTTCAAAATTTTGTCGCATCCGGGTCTGATTATATTTTTTATTTAATATACCTAATTCTGAAATATTTTCTAATTCCTATTTTTTTGAAGATCCGAATATTTTTTAGAGAGACATAAAATGAATAAAATTAAATAAATATTCATTGTTGTTTGAAAAAGAAACACTGACACAATGTTTTAACAGAATATTGTACTTTTGGGTATTTTTTATATGAGTAATAAGAAATGGGTATTTTTGATATGTCAATAAGGCTAAATGGGTATTTTGAATTTCTATCTCTTTAATATGTGTATGCGTTATTTCTTTGAATAAAACAATTGAGCCTTTATGTTGTAACTAGGGATGTCAATTGAACTATTTTGCGGAGTTTTAAGCCAAATTAATTTGAAAATTTTTCGGACTCAAAATCTTAATCGTTACCCTAAGATTTTCGAGCTAATTCATCGGGCCACGAAGTTATATATATATTAATTTTTAATATTTTATAATAAATTGTCATTAAATTTTTCCTCTTTCGTTTAAATGATAAAAAGATACCAAAATTTAATAATTTATTAAAAATATTTTAGACTAAATGCAACTATATAACTTGAAACATAGTAAAAAAAATGTTCATTTATTAGAAATAGATTTTAGTAATATATTTATGATAAAAAATATTAATAAAAAGAAGTCAGTTAATCGAGCCAGTTCATTAATTTTTAGGCTTAATCCTAATCTGGTCTTGGGCTATTTGGTCCCGAACTATTTGGGCTAAGACTTTTCAAGCCTACATATTTCAATTCTTATCTATTTTTTACTTGGTTAATCGGGTCAATCTCTAGATTTCGAACTAAATTGACATACTAAGTAATATATTTTTTTGCAATTTGATTTTATTATTAATTTATTATGTAAATAAAAATGTGTTGAGTTGTGCGACCAAAAGGGAATTTGGCGACATTAAACAAAATGAAAGGTTGCAATATTGATCGGTGATTGAAGTTAAATAGAATGTGTGCAAGTCACTCAAATTTAAAATTAAATAAGATTTTTTTTTTAAAAAGAAAAAAAAAAACAAAAAGCTTTTTATAGCCTATATTGTTTTCCAAATTTCATTTTAGTTTATTGCTAAAAGTCCATTTTAAAATTATAATACATTTTAAGAAACTTAATTCATGGTTTTTGCTACATAATAACAAAAAATGATTGTATTATGGAAACCATTTTGAAATTGATACACTTGGTTGGTTTAAATAATCCTTAAAAGTTGTATTTCAACATAGGGACCAGGGCCGGCTCTGAGGGTGGGTTGGGAGGGTTTGAGTCTAGGGCCCCCATTTTTTAGGGATCCTAAAATTTGTGTATACTCTATATCTATCTATGTATATTTTGATATTTGAGGCCCTAAAATTTATAATTATATGTATGTATTAATTGATATTTGGGTCCTAAATTTTATTATTTATCATATATATATATATATATATATATAAATTGAAATTGGGGGCCTTCTAAAACATGTATTCATTATATATGTATAGATTTCTATTGGGGGCCTAAGATCTATATAGTAAAACTTAAATAAAAATAACTCATGGAGAATTGTTAGAAAATAAAAAGAAAAATAGTGGATTGTTCATTGGAATTAACTAGGAAATCATATTATGAATGAAGCTGTTTAATTTCAATATTATTTATATATTATAATGAAATACTCAAAATCATAACAGAAATGTATTAATTATTAATACTAATAAAATTTGTATTTTATAATTAAAATATAAAATCAGAAGGCCCCTATTTATTTTTGCCCACGGGCCCTCATATTTTTAGGGTCGGCCCTGGTAGGGACTTAATTAAGATAGTTTTAAAAACAGAAGATTTTCGTTTATTTTTGAATTTAAAAGATAGTTTAATTATTAATTAAGATTTAAAAAATAAATTCTTAATTTAAGACAAAAAAAAAATAATATTTCAAAATTTTTAAAAAATCTGAAACATTTTAACATTTTCAATTCAATACCTTAATATGGAACCTAAATTAAAAATCTAAAATCTTTCAAATTTTAAATTAAGAATTATCTTTCACATCTCTCTAAACTACGGGGATATGGGCAAATAAGTGAGGAATACAATAAACCAAGCTTATCCACTATTTGAATTTAAATATTAAAAATAGTCCAACTTATTTCCTATAAAATATCACATTATGATTTAATATATAAATTGTTCTCCCTCCGTCCCACTTAAATTGTCACATTTACCAAATTGAGTACCCCAATTAAATTGTCATATTTTTAAAATTGACAACTTTTTGACATTCAATAATAAAATACTAATTCTACCAACTCATTACACTCCTAATTTTTAATTTTCGTGTAAAAAAAAATGCAACAATTATAAATGGACGGAGGGAGGAGGAACTAACAAAAGAAAGCCCAGCACACCAAACATTGAACCTTGTCTACTTTTGCTCAAAAAAAAAAAAAAAAAAACACCTTGTCTACTCTATCTCTAATCGACTACGCGTTCTCTCCCTTACTCGCCTTTAGCTTTAGGACACATGGGGGGCAACGATTTGGGACATGTCCTTTCAATCCGTGCCGCCTGTTCTCTAGTTATCTCAACAACCACTACTATGCTGCCGCGTGGACAAATTCAGTTTGCACAGTCATCTACTTCATATCACCGCCTTGTTAAATTAGCACTCTTTTTTTAATTCCTGGCTGTACACAACTGTACACTTCGCAATTACCTTAATACCCTTGCTAGACTCTCACCGTATTTTACTACTTTTTTCGCCTAACAAAATTATTAAGAGTCATTTGGCTGATAGTAAAGATTAGGCCAAATATACAAATAATTCAAGCTAAGTATATTTTTAAAATTTAATACAAATAATCAATAATTTTAATTAAATAGTCAAATTTTTATAAATTGTACAAATATGAGATAGTATTTTTTTATGACGAGAGTTGAATGAATTTATCAAAGTTTTTTTTTTCTAAATGATGTAATTTGGAATAAAAATTGTATAAAATTTTCTTTAAAACTGTTTTTGAAAAAAAAAGAAATATGAAAATGTAAAAATCCCAAACAACATCATTTGCTAATAAATATGCATTTTATTTAACAACATAAAATCTCGGTGAACTCATGTTAGTTTTTTGTTACGAAAAATATTTGATCTTATATTTGTATAGTTTAGAATAATTTAACAATTTAGTTTTAAAAGTTAATAGTTTGTACTAAATTTGAAAATGTATGTATATAGTTCTGACTATATTTATATATTTGACCTAAAAACTTGCTCATTTTTTAGCTTAATTAGACTAATCGATTCTTAAAACTAATATAATTGGTTTTTTAATTTTTATAATTACAAATACATATTTAGAAGTTTTAGTGTTTTGATTAAAAGAGTGTATGAATATTTAATAATTACTATACTCCTTCTTTAAATGTACATTAAATAATTTTTTTTAACGCAATAGGTCATAAAGTCATAAATTACAGATTGGATTAGATGGTGATTTGTTTTATCATTTTTATTCTTCATAATAGAGAAAGAATAATGTACATTAATTATATAATCCCATTATTGATAGTAAAATATATTATTTATAAAATTGTATCAAAAACTATATTGTAAAATACTATCAATTTTACAGTATGAACAATTTTAAAACAATCCTATAGTATGAACAAAATAATTTATAATTGTAAAAGCCATAAATACTAGAATAGGGGTATTTCCGTCTTAAAATGATGAGCGGTATGGAGCTAGCCATTTTCTGGAGGCCCGACCGATATTATCAAATAACGATGGACTCTCTCTCTCTCTCTCTCTCCCCCCCCCCCCCCCCCCCTTTCAACGTCTCTTCTCAGAGGTGCGATCACGCACACATACACCCACTAAAGATTTAAAAGGAGCTCGGACAGAGATTCTCGGCAGCTGTTGTTAGTAGCAGCAGTCACTAAATTAATAGTAAGGAAAAGTTGAAATCATGGAAAGAATATAAAGGGCCTAAAGCGGAAAAAGAAGAGGAAGAAAGCAAAAAAAAAAAAAAAAAAAAAACCAATACAGTTATCAGGAATCTCAGTTTATTACCCTTTTCTTGATGATTGAAGATTGATACACCTATGTATACAGTTGTATATACGTGTCATCAATGATTACACCTATACGTACGTAAAAATTGGAGTCTTGAGGCTGCTGGTTCTACTACTCTCTTGCTTGCAGTTGCTTCCCCAGGTGGGCATTTTCTCTCTCTTGAATCTTGGTTCATCATTACTTAAGTGTTTTGAGATTTTCTTATTTGTTGATTTCTTTTATTGTTGTTTTTTTCAAGAGCTTAGTGTTGTGATTTTGGTTTATGATTAAAAAAATAATAAAAAAATGATGGGTTCGCGCCTTCGAGGTTTTTTTGGAGATCACGTGTTTGTGTGGTTTGTAGAGATCTGAAGCTAAATGGGTTTTGTATGGAATTGAAGAATTAGATTTAAATTCGTGTGGTTTTTAGTTTTGGTTATTGAGTGGTTAGTAAGGAAACGGAAGAATGATGGGGATGGAGATGGATAAACCCATTTTGTTTGCTTTTGAATTTGGTTTAAAATATTATGAGGAGATGAAAGTGATGGATGATTATCTGGATCTTTAAGTATGCAGTTGCTGGTGAATGAGAAGACATAACGGACTTGCAATTGATTGTTTGTTATTCACCAGAAGTATTTTAGAAGCTATGTTCTGACTGATTCTTCTCTCTCTCCCTCTCTCTCTCTCTCTCCCCCTTTATTTTTTGGGATTTTCTTGTGATACTTTGTTTTAATTGCTAGACTTGGAATTGTTTTGAGTCCCCTAAAGGTAATTAGCACAATGGATCAAGGTTCATAAGTGTTATTTAGCATAGTAGAACAGTATTACATAACTAGATTTAAGAAGGTTGAAATGTGAAAGCAGTTCAAGCATCCTTTCATCTGGAAACTATTCTGCAGATGTGTTATTGCTCAATAATAGTTGCCTAGTTGCAACTGCTTTACATTTATTGTTTAAGACTAATTTGTGGGCAGGTGGTGCAGTTGATGAACTGTATTATCTAGTGATTGCAAGTGTGTTGGATGATCTCTACTTCTTGCCTATATTGCCTTCTTTAATTAGCAGCAAACAAGAAATATTGAACATGGTTGTGTTATATCATAGAGATTATGGTGCATGCTATGAAAGGTTTGGTAGCTGAAAATTTTAAGCAGCATAATGTTGGATGTTTAATTGACTTATTAATAACAAGTTGATAGTTGTGCGAGCTTTTGAGTGGTAGCTGATTAGTTTCTAAGCTTTCTGTTGGACGGCAAGAAATCTTTTATGCTCGCTGAAGTTTTTTGGTAATCCTTGCTGAAGGGATCATCAATATGTCGTCTGAGCTAGTAAATGCTGCAACAAGTGAAAAGCTTACTGAAGTGGACTGGACAAAAAACATTGAGATTTGTGAAAAAGTCGCACATGATCACAGGTAACTTATACTACATTTTTTCATATGTTGGTCTCTTCTGGGTGATGTTTTGTGTTTAATCTGGTGGTGTGCGTCATGTTTTTCTTTACCTCAAATTCTTATTTTCTTGGTAGGTTCAGGTTTCTCACATTCTACATCTTTTTATTCCCGGTCTCACTTTTTTCATTTTAATAATCAGATGAGTTTAATTTACATAGAGTTGCAAAGATCAAGTCTATTAGATGCATTTTCTTTGCTTCTCACAAATTACTACTGTTCTGCTGTCTTGATGTTTGGTTATGTTATAGCTGAGGCTTCTGAACTTGTTGTGTTTGACAATGCAGACTAGCTAAAGATGTTGTCAAAGCCATTAAGAAACGCCTGGGAAGCAAAAACTCTAGCACTCAACTCTTTACGGTAATGGTAAGTCATGCATGCTGAGATTTGAAGTACTTATTGTGGGTTGAGTATTTACTTTTTTTTCGCCTTTTCTTTTTGGAATTGAGTTATAATATTGTATTGGGGCTGGGAGGGTTCGACCCAGGTCTCTCACCCACTTAGGGGTGGTGAGTACCATTGGGCTACATGACATTTGGAGGATTTTTTATAGGTGTTATGAGCATTTGCAAACACGATTTACTTCCTTTTGCTTTCAACCCATTCTTTAACAGTTGCTGGAGATGTTGATGAACAATATTGGAGATCCTATACACAAGCAGGTTATAGATACTGGAGTTCTGCCCGTACTTGTGAAGATGGTTAAAAAAAAGGTGGGTTTTTTTTGTTTTGTCACTCAGTTCTCGGCTAATCATACACATTACATCATTTTTCCCCACCCTTTTTTCAGTCAGACCTTCCAGTGAGAGAAAAGATCTTTCTACTGTTAGATGCGGCTCAGACATCTGTTGGTGGTGCTTCTGGGAGATTTCCTCAATATTATTCATCATATTATGAATTGGTGGTAGGTACTCTCATTGCTGATTTTGTTACTTTTTTACATTTCCTCAACTTTGAATAAAGTTATTTTGGTAGATTACTAGTTGAATCTGTCCCACACCCTACTTAAGAAGTGACATAAACAACCGAATACTTCTCCACTTTGATATAAATTACCTAATTCTATAAATCATTTTATGAATTCCGGTTGAACTGAGATTTTTATTGGTTTTAAATGCTACTTACTTTCAATATTATGTTTGTCATCCATGGGAAACCCTCAATGTATCTATTCTTTCATGTACTTCCATGAATTTGCTGTTCAATGATCATATGGAAAACCTTATACGCTGAGAGAGTGCAGTGCGTCTCCGTCTATGTTAACATGCCATTTGTCTTGCACTCACTCAATTAAGTTTTTATAACAAGTGTCAAGATTAAATAAAAATTTCCAGAGTGCAGGAGTGCAATTTCCTCAGAGGCCACAAGACAACACAAATCCTCAGGCCACTCCACATGTGGTTAACCATGCTCCACCTAAAAAGGAGCCTGCTGCTCCTCACTGTGAGGAAAATGCTCCACGAGTGCAGGCCCATGTTTCGGAGTCGAGGTATAGCTAATCTCATACGTTACCTCTACATCCTATACCTTTTCTGTTATGCTGTTGTTTTCTTCATTTTGCTGAACCAGTTGCAACTTTGCTTCAGTATTCTCCAGAAAGCTGGAACCGCGTTGGAGGTATTGAGGGATGTCCTTGATACTATTAATATACAAAACCCTGAGGTAATCAGTGTGATGAGCATATTCTTCTGCTAATAATGATATTATCAAATATCTTAACTTGCAAAACCTACATGATGACTGCAATCGAGGCAACTGTTGTAGAGTAAGTGAACACAGAGTGAATGTTGTCATTCATACGTATAGAAATGCATTCATTGTCATTGCTCATTGTTGTCCCAGGGAGCAAAGGATGAGTTTACACTAGATCTTGTGGAACAGTGTTCATTCCAGAAGCAACGGGTAATGCACCTGGCAATTACTTCTCGGTAAGTGAGGGTTTTAGTGAAAGAATCTCATTAGCGATGACCTCTATCTTAGCAGCAACTACGAATTAATACTCAGTGAATAGCATATATTAGTCATGTCCAACTACCCTGCATCATCACTAGCTCTCTATTTTACAAAAAAAAAAAAGATCTTTCGTGATCAATATGAGGTATTTCAGATGAGATGACTCATCTTCTGTTGATTTCAAAAGTCATTTGTAGTTTCAGAAGCTCTATTTGGTTGTATTCCTCAGGGATGAAAAAGTCGTTACACGAGCAGTTGAGCTAAATGAGGAGCTTGAAAGAGTGCTTCGGAGGCATGATTCTCTTCTAGCTGGCAGGATGACATCCACTACAGCTCACATTACCCATGTAGAAAATGAGGAGGAAGAGGAAGAGGCTGAACAACTTTTTCGGCGGTATGCATACTATATGTGCATATTGAGTTGCTAATTGGGAGGGACATCTGAATTTTTAATATTTTGGAAATAAATATCATCTGAAGTCATATTATTATCGTTGTCTGAAGTCGGCTCATTTTTTATGATATTTAAATTTCCTTCCATCTATTTTTCCCTTTTGTGGTTATGGTGCTGCTTTTTGTGTTGAACAGGATAAGAAAAGGAAAAGCTTGCATACGGCCAGAAGATGAAGACTACATGGATCGACCAATAGCATCGATGGGGCTCCCTGTTCCCGAGGTAATGTTACATCGCCCACTGATAAGGCCTTTAACCGTGGAGCGTCAGCAAGAACCTACACAGCGGCCTAACATGGAGCCTAAACCAGAAACCATTAGGACACTGCCTCTAGCAGTGAATGAGAAACCAAATCAATTTAAACCAGCAGTTTCAATCCCTCCACCACCTGCTAAACACGTCGAGCGTGAAAAGTTCTTCCAGGAGAACAAGGGAGATGGCTCAGCTCTTAATGGTCACATGAGAAGCCTCTCATTACACAGCAGAAACGCCAGCAGCTCGCTCAGTGGGAGCACGGACTTTAGCGACTGATCTAGAAGGTATTGTCTCTGTAGAAGATGGTTACCCTCTCTTCTTGAATTGGTTGGATGTGATTTGAGTTGATTACCACCATGGTGTCTTAGCTCGCCGACTGCGATTCACAGCTGAAACAAGGGATGTTTATAGGAACTTGACTGTTATTAGAAAGTCTGTATGCTGGGGTTGCTACTTGTTATTTGAGGTTGATTTATAGTTTTTGTTTCACAAACTTGTGAGGTTTATAGTAAAGGTGTTAAGCTTGAATTTTCTTAGAAAAAAAGGAGTTGCTATTTTAGTGCTGGTTTCTATGTAGATAAGTTGTTTTTCTTCTTGTATCTTGTAGCTATATGGGTAACTTTTTTTTTTTTGCCTATTCTAACTCTAATATTTTTTTCCCTGCTTGTAATTTTTATATTAATTTGATATTCTTATCCCATAAATACATTTTTATATTAATTAGTAAATGATATAAGAGTTAATTTAACTCGACTATTCTAGCAGGATCGAATTAGCCCGTTTGTGACTATTTGACTCAATTAAACTGATTGAATTTTAGAATTGGTTCACTTAAATCTTTTTATTTTTAAAATGATTGGAATGCGCTTATTAAGAAATAACACAAATAGTTTATAATTCGAGACTTATTTTAATTTCTTTTCTTTTGTATTATTACTTATATTATTTTAATTTTTTACTTTTGAGTTGTGTAAATAAAATCATTCAATTTAATAAAAGAAATATTATTTGCTATTTATTTTGGATTGATGGGATTACATAATTTCTTAAATATTTAATTTTTAATATATTATAAGTGAAATTCCACTTACATAAACTTAATAAATTCTAATTATTTCTTAAACACAAAGGATACTATAAATTACTCCCTTCGTCCAGGTGAAATAGTCCCATTTATTTTCGGCACGATAATTAAGGGTTGTGATTATAGTGAAATTAATATTTTATTGGTGAGTATAAAAAAGTTTGCCATTTTAGGAAAATAGGACAATCAAAAAAGAAAAATGAGATTACTTCAATGGGACAGATGGAACATTAATTATCACGTACTGTATCGTAAATAGTTTCATTATAATATTAGTTATTTTAAAATTAATAATAAAATATCAAAACAAATTATCGAGTGTAAAAGTAATTACTAATTATTATTTGTGCAAATAAAAACACTCAAGTTAATGATTAAATATCAAAATGTGGATAATAAGATTATTAAAATTAAAAGATCAAATTAATTATTCTATTAACGATAATTATTTTGTTAAGAATTCTCACAAATTTATAAAACGTGAAATTTATAATAAACCCAAGACAACGTAATAAGTTTACAACAATTTGAAAACATGACTTATAAGAAGTTATAAAATTTATGTATGTGAAATTATATTTATGATATACTATAAATTAGATATTTAAAGTTTTACATAATCCAATAAATCCAAAATAAATGTAAAAAACATTTTGTGCACCTTTTATTATATTGAGTATTACTATTTGCACAGATAAAAAAAAATACAAAGTCAAAATAATACAAGTAAAACATTAGATAAAAAATTAAAATAAACTTAGAATTATAAAATATTTGTACTCTCATTTAAAGTTGGCGTACTAGTCATTTTAAAAGTCAAAGAGCTTAGTCAGCTAATTTTAAAAATTAAAGAAATTAATTAATTCAAATAGTCATAAGTTATATATTGTTGGGAATTATCCCTAAATTCTTCCTTAGGACTTACTTGTAAAAGGTTTTGTTGGATCAAACCTTATTTAATTTGGTCGATCATTTGCTGAAATCTAGAGAGTCCAATACAACTTGTAAAGTCCTGTATAAGTTATACATCGAGTTGTAATAGACTAGTATGCCTTGAAGAATCCCTAGCAGACAAAGAGAAGATGGAGTTAGCATCCAACCCATAGACTGCTAGAGAAGCTGGCGAACAAAGAGCGCTAGCATTTGGTTGAAGGTTTGCTAGAATGCTGAGGATCAGCATTCGAACTTTTCATCAATCAATGAAGTTTCACATATAACACAAGTCAAAGGATCTCAAGGAATATACCTTTAGCAAAGTTGAAGCCGGACTGCGACTCTGACAAAAAGGATGCACAAGGGACGAGACTTTCCCTAAGTAGTGTGGGAAGTACATCTCTACTCAGAAAGGCGTTCTATCAAGTTAATCCATTCTTGGAAGAAGAAGCCGTTGTGTCTAACGGGTATGGAGATTCAAAGTTTTGAATCTCCAACTATAAAAGGGCAAACTCAAGAACTGGATAAAAAACTGCTTTTACAAATCTACAAGTGTTCTAATCACTTTACTCATTCACGAACGCTCAAGCTAAATATTCCCTTGACAAAGTGATCCTTAAAAGTAGTCAGTTGAGAGCCGTCTTAAAAGTCTATCTGAAGGCTCCCAACAACCTGTTGTGTCGCTCATTGAAGTACTGACACTCCATTGAAGATATTCTTGATTGCATTCAAGGATATCTCAATCATTGGGATTCATTTCTTTCAGAAAAGAATCCAACAGTCACTCTTGGGAAGATTGTGACTCACACGGGCATTAGCCGCATACCTATTAAGTTCAGAGGCAAACTATAAAAGCCTCATTAGCGAAGGACAAGTTTTACGAAGGTGTGCCCTTGACTTGGCCGGAGCTGTGTTCAGAGAAGTTCAGACTCACGGAGGATAGCTGTCAAGTAGCCAGGCCGAAAGCTCACTGCCTACTTAACTGGAAAGGCGATTCCTTGTAATCTGTATACTTTTCTATTGAAATTCTTAGCGATTCGGCTAAGGAGTGGACGTAGATCTATTTGATCGAACCACTATAAATCTTGTGTTTGTTTACTGTTTTATTGATTATCTGTTCAAAGCTTGATTTAAAACCTAGCAACAGAGTTGCTAGAGTATATCTGTAAGCAAACTTAAGTAACAACTTGAGGTAAGAAACATTTTGTTAACAACTTTAAGTGCAAGAGACTTTAATCTATTCCGCTGCATTTCGTGTTAAGTTTTTAACACGACGAATCTGATATTTCGGGACCAATAAGTGGTATCAGAGCAGGAGGTTGAAAAACCGACTGCTTCTGAGTCGCTTTAAGACCAGATCTATCTTTTTCCTTGCACTTTTTCTTGTTTTATATATTCAGCTCAGGAAACCTTTGAAGGAGCATACAAAATGATGAATCACTCCCTTGAAGAGTATGACAGAGAGAACTTCTCATCTTGGAAGAAGATGGCTCTCATACAACTACAAAGCATACATCCTGAGATGGCAGACATACTGGTAAGAGGTCCTATTCAGATCATGAAAGCTAACACTTTTATAGGACTAGGACGTGCTGAAGATGTTGCTGGAGGAGAACCAAGACCTCCAAGACCTGAAATGGTTCCTAAACCATTTGATGAATACACAAGTGAAGACAAAAAGAGAGCTCAACTAGAGCACGTGGCAAAGAAACTCATTCTTGACTCTCTTCCAAAGCTTATGAAAGACAAGGCGCTTGACCTTGAAACTGCTAAGGAGATGTGGGATTAAGTGTGCGAATCTTCACAGGAGACGGATCAAATGAGACGTAACAAATTACAGGTAGCTGTAGACAAATACGAATCTTTCTCAATGTGTGCAGGAGAAACCATTCAAAACATGGAGGAGCGCTTCAACACAATAATTGGAGAACTCAGAAGTCTTGAAAAGAAGTATGATAATGGAGAGATGAACAATAAAATCATTTCCAAACTATATCCGAGAGATGACTGGTTCGCAAAAGTAACAAGTTTGAGTGAAAAAGACCTCAACAACTTGACTACATCTGAGGTATTTGCTCAACTTAAAGCTCATGAATTTATCATACAACAGTCGAAGAAAAATGAAACGGCTGTAGCACAAGCCGCTTCAAAGTATGTTGGGAACGCTGAGGACTTAGCATACTTCACTAAGAAGGACTACAACAAGTTCAAGACAAAAAGATCTTTCTATAAACCAGAAAGATCAACTCCAACATCACCCTCGGAAGAAGGAACTTCCAGTGCAGGTACACAAGCAGTTGATCTAAAGATCAATGAACTGGAAGAACAAATGAAGAAAATGCAGAGGATGCTGAATGAAGCAAAAGCTGAAAAGGAGGCGAAAGAAATCCCCTCATCAACATCTAACTGCTCAATAGAGCGAAAAATTAGAACTTGCTTTGAATGTGGCTCTCCAGATCATTTGAAGCATGATTGCCCGAAGGTCAGCAAGGAAGAACGAGATCGCCTGAAACAACGATTCGAAAGACGAGCTGCGAAAGCCGTAACCAAAGTGTTGCTAACCAGGACGGAGATTGCTGATGAAGAAGAGTTCTACTGCTCATCAGAAGAAGAAGATAGTGAAGAAGCCTTGTTCGTGCTAATGGCAGACATCACTGAAGATCAATTTGCTGATGCGGACAATGATGCTAAGGAAACCAATGAATTAGCTCTCGCTGCTGAGGAAGCAGAGGTATTGTCCACTAATTCATCTAGCAATCAAATTATAGACAAATCGGAGGAATCACATTTTAATTCCGAAGAAGACTATTTAGTGCAGCTATCATTAGAATTTGCAAAAATGTATGAGATCAAAAATGAAATCGTAGGAGAAAATACTTCATTGAAACTTCACATTACAAGTTTAACCGAGGAAGTCGAGAGACTGAGGTTAGAAAGTGAAGAATTTTTAAAATTAAAAGAAGATTTCTCGCAGCTGTCAGAAAAATTTCAAACGTTAGAAAAGGAAAATCAAGCATTAAAAAACAAACCAAAAGAGGATTGTATATGTATGTACGCATCCAGCAAGGCTGCTCTCAATGCCCTTGTAAGTAGTCAAAGACATCACTCTGATAGGTCTGGACTTGGATGTGAATCATCAAAAAAAATGTCAAAATCCAATGATAATTCTTTTATACAGAATCCAATTTCGTTTGTAACTGCAGGGTATAGCTCTAATGAAAAAGGTAAAGGAGTAGTGTCTGCTGAAACCTTTTCTGCTAAGTCATTAACTAAAACTAAGAATAAACATCAGCAGAGTGTGCTCATTAAAGCTCAGCAGAGGAATGTATCAAAGACAGCCAATGGTTCATCTGCTGGATCTCAGCAGAGGACAGAGTTTGCTAGGCCTTTATCCAATGGACCTCAGCAGAGGATCCCAAGGACAAATGCTGGACGCAACTCTAAGCCTCAGCAGAAGAATCAAATGATGAATAATAGGCAAGTATTTGATAGACCTCAGCAGAGGAATTCTAGAGTATACACTAAACACTACTCAACCAATCCTAGGAGTACTGAGCGTTCTAACTTCAATGCAAAGATAGTACATCCAAATCTTCATCAGAGAAGGCCTGCACAGTACAATGTTGTGAGACCTAGCTACCCGCAGAATACACTGCATAGAAGAAATGTCTATGCAAAGCCTGATCCCATTCCACATTATTTTTCAAGGGCAAGGACGGCTAAATTCATTCATTCACCTAGAAATAGAAATTTTATACCAAAGGTCAAGAAAGTGGTAAATAGTGAAACCAAGACAAAAGTCTTAAAAATCACTAAGATGTGGGTTCCGAAAGGAACTATGCTTCATGCTAATCCTGCAGGACCCGACACTAAACGGGTACCTAAATTCACTTGATTCACTTGCAGGAACAGGACTCCATAGCTACGGAAACATGCATATCCAATGAATGGGTCCTGGACAGCGGTTGCTCTGCTCATATGACCGGAAATAAAGAACTGTTCTCAGACATAAGAAGATTATTCAACGGTCCAAAAGTCAAGTTCGGAGACAACAGTGAAGGAGAAGTTGTTGGACGAGGTTGCATTGAAAGGAATGGCTTAAGAATCGTCAACGTAGCGCTCGTCTCCAACCTGAAGCATAATTTACTCAGCATAAGTCAACTATGTGAAAATGGGTATATCGTATCTTTTAAAATACAGGTTGTACTATTGCTGATGCTACTTCAGGAGAAATAAAACTACGAGGCATCCGCAAGGGTGGACTATATATTGTCGATTGGCAAAGCGGTCAACAACATTCCTGCTTTTTAGCTCTCAATAAGGAGGAAACAACATGGCTATGGCATAAGAGGTTCAATCACTTAAATTTCAAGACCATTAACTATCTTTCCAAACATAAGCTTGTTGTAGGTCTACCAAATAACACCTTCCGCAAAGAAGGAATATGCAAATCATGTCAACAGGGAAAGCAGTCCAAATCATCCTTCAAAACAAATCCTGAAAAGGAGACATCTCAAAGGATTCTGGAATTGCTTCATATGGATCTATTTGGTCCAGTCACACCACCCACTGTAAGTAAACGTCTATATACACTAGTGGTGGTTGATGACTTCTCCAGGTACACATGGGTACGCCTATTAAAGACAAAGGACGAAGTGAAGCTTATTCTGCCAGAATTGATTCTTCAAGAGCAAAACAGTAAAGAAGTTACTGTAAAGCGAATTCGATCCGACAATGGAACAGAATTTTGTAATGGAGTGCTGATGGGTTTCTGTGCTGAAGCTGGAATATCACATGAAAAATCTACAGCAAGGACTCCTCAACAGAATGGGTTAGCAGAAAGAAGGAATCGGACTCTGAAGGAAGCCGTTCGATCAATGTTAGCAGACTCAAACCTTCCTGCTAAATACTGGGGTGAAGCAGTCATGACGGCCTGCTACACACAGAATAGGAGTGCTGTCACAAGCAGATTCAACAAGACTCCCAATGAAGTGTATCACGGTCGTAAGCCCTCTATAACTCATCTACGTGCATTTGGTTCTACATGTTATATTCACAATAACGGTAAATCTAAACTTAATACATTTTCACCTAAATCTGACGAGGGTGTACTCCTTGGTTATGGACATCCCACTCATAAAGGTTACAGGGTATTAAATAAGATTACTGGCATTGTGGAAATAACATGCAATGTTATTTTTGATGAGTCTACTTTAGTGCGCAGTGAAAATAAAGGGGAAAAGATTAGCAATCATGAGACTAATGATGTCAATGATCATACACTTCTAAATTCTTTCGAGAATATGAGTATTGATCCGACTAAGTCTATGAATGACTGCAATCCAAACGAGACGCACGCAGCAGGGGATCAAACTGCTGACCAGGCCAGTGATGCAAATGATCATGCTGAGGCCAAACCTACACACATTATAACCAAATCAACTATCCTAGAAGTGATTAACGATGAAGACGACGAGGAAATCCTAGATCCCGCAAGAGATGCTAAAGACGATGTTGATGCAGTTACAACCAATGCTGCACCACTGGAGGCCGTAGCAGACCAAACTGTAGCAGAACATTTGAATGCTGAAGTACCCACTGCTGAGTTACCAGCCGCGGAGTTTCCCACTCCTGAGGTGCCAGCTGCTGAAAAACCTACCGAAGAGGTTCTTGATCATAAAGATCCTATAGCAGAAGTTTCAAATAATGGTGAAGGAAATGCTGACATTCCCGATGCTGAGCACCAGACAAATGACGAAGGGAATATTACAGCAGACGACGATCAAGAAGGAGTACCAGATGCTGAGAATCTAACACAAGTTAGACCTACTTGGTTACACGCTCATCCTCCAGAAGGAATTCTTGGAAATATTAATGATCCATTATTAACAAGACAAGAAAATGCCATTGCAATGTTGGTTTGCTACATTTCCAGTGAAGAACCCAAGAAAGTCGAAGAGGCTCTGCTAGATCCCGATTGGGTGAATGCTATGCAAGAAGAACTTGCAGAATTCACACGAAACAATGTGTGGGAACTAGTAGATAGGCCAGAGCATCAAAGTGTGATAGGGACTAAGTGGGTATTCAAAAACAAGAAGGATGAGTCTGGCACAGTTGTAAGAAATAAGGCGAGACTCGTAGCCAAGGGATATAGAAAATGCGAGGGCATTGACTATGATGAGACGTTTGCTCCAGTGGCAAGGCTGGAAGCAATTCGCCTATTTTTAGCATATGCTGCGTATCACAAGTTTGATGTGATGCAAATGGATGTGAAGAGTGCTTTTCTTAATGGCGAACTCAAGGAGGAAGTCTACGTCGAACAACCTCCAGGATTTGAACATAGCAATCAAGTTTACAGGCTCAAAAAGGCACTGTATGGTCTGAAGCAAGCACCAAGAGCCTGGTACGGAACCTTATCTAAGTTCCTGCTATCTAATGGATTTTAGAAAGGGAGGATAGATCAAACTCTCTTTCGTATCAAAGATGGAGATAGTATCCTGCTAGTTCAAATATATGTTGATGATATAATTTTTGGGTCAAAGAACCAAGATCTATGTGATAGATTCTCCGATCTCATGACCAACAACTTTCAAATGAGCATGATGGGAAAAATGTCTTATTTCCTTGGATTACAAGTTCAACAGTCCAGAGAGGGAATCTTCATTCACCAGAAGAAGTATACTCGTGATCTTGTTGCAAAGTATTGTCCAGAGAAGACTAAGAGTTTACGAATTCCTATAAGCACAACCTGCATTGCTGCTCTTGAGAAAGAAGGAGAAGATATAAATCCTACTCTGTATCGAGGAATCATAGGGTCACTGCTATACCTCACTGCTAGCAGACCTGATATTTCCTATGCTGTTGGATTATGCGCAAGATATCAAGCCAATCCTAAGAAGACACACTTTGATACTGCTAAGAGGATTGTTCGTTATTTGAAGTGCACGGAAGGACTAGGAATCTGGTATCCAAGAGCCGACAGCCTTTCTTTAAGTGGATACTCGGATTCAGACTTCGGAGGATGCAAGATTGACAGGAAGAGCACCAGTGGTACGTGTCAATTTCTGGGACACAAGCTCATAAGCTGGTTCAGCAAGAAGCAGCACTCTGTTGCCACATCGACCACAGAAGCAGAGTATGTGGCAGCTGCTAGTTGTTGTTCACAAATTATCTAGATAAAACAACAATTGCAGGATTGTGGAATTAATCCTGAATGTGTGCCAATATATTGCGATAACAACAGTGCCATGTGTATTACAAAAAATCCTGTTCATCACTCCAGAACAAAGCACATTGATATCCGTCACCACTTCATTCGAGATCATCAGGAGAAAAAGGACATTGATGTCAAGTATATATGCACTGAAGATCAAATTGCGGATATCTTTACAAAACCTCTCCCAGAGTCGAGATTTAAGGAATTATGCATTAAATTGGGTCTTATGGAATTAGACGAGACTTTGGATGAATGAAATTTGGTTTTCATTCTTTCTGGATTTCATGAAGATTTAATACTCAATATATGGAGATGCTATAGAACCTGAGTACTTCACTCTACTTGTCTCAGAAGATTTAACGAATATTTCCAGCAATCAAAGTACTCAATTATTCAGCAGAGAATTCATGATTATTCAGCAGAGGATTTGTTTATCTCACATATATTAGATTGGTGGAAGAACGATCAACTTACACCCTTTAAAATTTAAAGGGGGAGAAAGAGTGGATGAAAAACAGAGAAGAAAGGGGAGCATACATCATCAACAAAAAGGGAAACAGGGATACATCAGACTAACAACTGTAGACGTCACATAGTACGGGGATCCCTTGGGAAGAAGTCGGATGGACGAAGGGTTGATCGGCCAACAGCAAGATCTGGAAAGGTTTGCTCCAGCAGCCAGCTAAGCTGCATCCCATTTGGCAACCCTGTGTTAGGCCAGCAGTTGACCACATCCTTCACCTGGTCAAACACAAGCCTCGCCCAATTTGCATGGAGCCATCCATCATCGACTACCATCATCGCCTGCCAGACACCCTTAGTGAGGGACAACTCCTCATCGGCATAAATTCCGTTCACTATGTCGTTGCAGATGTCATACATGATACCGTACTCAGGATGAAGACCTAGCGGAGACACCGTGGTGGTGAACTCGCCCCAATATCCTCTCTTCCAATGCTTCCAACAAGAGTACTCCGGCGCCACATCACCAGATCGATAGTCGAAAACAGAACTGTTACCTTGGGGTAAGCTGAAGTCTCTTGCGAATGAATCAGCAGTCCATTTCACCAAACGGTCGTTCAGAAAACCGAAGATGACATCACCCTCCACTTGCGCCTGACTGAAAAACTTCTGAAGCTCCTCTTTATGGAAATGCTGAGGGGTAACCGTAACATACTTATCAATCCCCGACGACACCAACTTTTGCTTCACTACATTCGAAACCCTAGGATCGTTCGCATAGCACAGACAAAGGTTAGCTTCACAGAAGATTTGATTTCGCTTAACAGTCAAATGGTCTGTGGGAGAATATGGCGAATTTGGATTTGAATGAGACAAAGCAGAGGTTTCGCGATGCAACATACTTGAAGAAGGAGAAGACATTTTTTTTATTATTGGAAAGGATGATTGTGATGAAGCAACGTGAGCCTGAAGCGTCGATTTATAGACGGTTGATATTCACCGTATTAATGACGATTTGATCCATCGAGAACAGTAACGTAATGATTCACTGCGTTGGAAACCCAATCGTCGCCTCGAAGTGGACACGTTGTGACGATAGGAAGTCACCAGTCTAATCAAGCGTGTGGCTCAAGAATCACGTTAACTCCTTCAGGGAATGGTGATTCGCTACGATTAGACTCACATTATTTCATTTTATCACTTAACTGGGGACTATCGTATCCAGGATTAAAGAGTTATGCTTGAAGTTGGGATTAATGGAGTTCGATGCTGAAGTGGATGAATGAGTCCTAGCTCTCATTCTTTCTATAAGGATATTCATGGAAGATGATTGTTCATTATCATACTCTGGATTACAAACTCAGAAATTACAAGAAAAGAGCAAATACATCATCAAATACAGCATACTCTTTTGCAAAGATAACAAAGAGTCACATGAAGGCTAAAAGGATGGAGAGCTCAGAGCATTCCTCAACCACAATTTGGGAAATGAGCCCTCAAGGGATAGAAGTCAAAACCCATCAAAGGGATCCCTTCAGAGACCAGACGAGGAAATGACTGCTCAAGCAACCAACTTAGCTGCATGCCAGTTGGTAGAGGAATCTGAGGGAAAAGATCGATGCACCTCCTCACTCCATCGAAGAAGAATTCTGCCCAGTCAACATCCTTCATCTCAGCATCAATAGCCATCATGGGCCTCCAAATCCTTTGGTTCAACACATAATTTTCGGCAGGGACACCAAAGGTGACATTGTTAACAATGTCAAAGATGACCCTATACTCCTCCTTCAAATGCAAACACGATGGAGATGGTGAAAACTCATAGTCAACAGACTACCTCCACTCATTCCAGTAACAGAACTCTGGAGCAGTCAAATGGTTGAAAACATTCATAACACGAACTGGACCTCGAGGAAGGCCGAACTTCTGAGAGAACAGGGACGGAGTCCAGCAAACCACCTCATTGTCAAAGCAACTCCAGATAGCATTATCATCAGTTTTACTCCTGAAGATAAAGCTTTGAAGAGCTTGTTTCTGATATTTTGTCGGCATAGTTGTTAGAAATTGGGTCAAGCAACTCTCATGAAGAGCCCCCATCACAAAGTTGGGAACACGACAATTGCTACCATACTCAAAATACAACCCCGATTCATGAAGAATCTGGTTGCGTGTGATAGACAAATCACTGGGTGCAATTGTAACATGATGCATTTTTGGAACAAGTAGAGAAGACAACGCTATATTAAAGGAAGAGGAGAAGACGAAGCTCAAGAAGACTATATGAAAGATGAAGTTTAGGGAGACAAATGTGATGTTCTTTATAGCCAGATCATGGCTCTATCCACAGAGAGAACACTTTTCTACAACGTCTTATCAAATAAATTCGAATCCAGAAGAGCAGCAGTCGAGGAGTCTCGACAAAGGGGGAAGCGCCACCTGTATTGGTAAAGCTACTTACGGCAAGTCGTTCTACCTGGATTTCCTGGCGCTCTATTCCACGAAAGCTTAAAAAGGATAACAAAGGATAGCACAAATCTTTTGATTCAGACAGACATCTAATGCCTTAAATGATAACACTTGATGATTGCGTGTGGAAAATGGTAGTTCATACCAGACACAAACCAAGTTGCTGAGACACGAATGCTAGTACAGCAGAGAAGGAGTATGAAATGAGAAATTATTATTTCTTGGAATTCTTGAAGTTGCAGCTAACTATTTTTAGATGATCACATCTACTGAAGAAAACATGTCATATAATAGAAAAGGTTGTGGAGATTCAATACATCTTTCTATTCACCAACAAGATGTCATTACAAGAAACAGGGGAGAATTAAAGACAACACTTCATTCAAAAGTCTAAGAAGAAGAAGGCCTAAACGGAAAGAAGTCAGCAGATACAAGATTCGTTGGCCCTTCTGCTATTTGAGGAAAACTCTGCTCTAGCAACCAACTAAGTTGCATTCCGTTGAGTAGAGGTGCGGCAGGATAATACTCGACGCAGTCTCGAACACTGTCGTAGATATAATTCGCCCAGTCTACATCGGATCCATCATCGATAGCCATCATGAGCTGCCATGTTTCCTTTGAGAAGAACGTGTCGTCGCAGCACTCTCCCATCAACATATTATTGGCCACACGATAGAGCACCCAATAAGGAGTGCGCAGATCATAGGCAGAGACCGACAAGGAAAATTCCGACGAGGGAAGACGTCTCCATTTATGCCACGCCGACCACTCAGGGGCAATGTCCGTCACACGATGGCTGAAGATAGACCCAGGTCCTCTGGGAAGACCGAATCGACGAGAAAAGACGTCCGGTGACCAATAGATGAGTTTGCCGAGGAAGAAACCATTAATGCCATCTTCCTCCACAGAACAGCTCTCTATGAATTCTCGAAGAATGTCGCCTTGGAAACGCTTAGGAGTAGCAGTAACAAATTAGGTTAATCCACTACGATTTAACCTCGACATGATCATCTCTACCACTCTCGGAGTGTTTTCGTATAAAGAGTTCAAACCAGCCTCATGAAGGATCTGGTTTCGGCGCAATTCAAGAGATTGACCTGGTGAATCCATCTCGTTTCTTGAAAATTTGTGTTTCAGAAAAGGGTTGTTGTGTCAACTAGGATATTTACAACAGGGTATTTATAAAGGAAAGATCTTAACTCATCTCGCCAGAATTGATCAGATTCAACCTACCAGAGTTATTATTAAACTGTCACCCTACGAATAGACAGACGCCACGACAGATCGGTCAAAATAATTCTTGGAAAACGCAATCAACATCGTCGTTTAATCTGCTAGAGATGAAACCTCTGCTAGAGTTAAGGCATCTGCTAGCGAATGTAATTTCTACTAGAGATGAAAGCTCTGCTAGAGCTAAGGCATCTGCTAGTGAATACAATTTCTGCTAGAGATGAAAGCTCTGCTAGAGTTAATACATCTGCCAGTGAATACAATTTCTGCTAGAGATGAAAGCTCTGCTAGAGTTAAGGCATCTGCTAGCGAATGCAATCTCTGCTAGAAATGAAAGCATCTGCTAGAGATAAAGCATCTGCTTGCAAATGAGATCTATGCTAGCGTTGAAGTCTCTGCTAGAGACAAGGCCTCTGCTAGCAAATAGAATCTCCACTACTGAATTAAGGTCTATGCTAAAAATTGGATTTTATGCTAGACTTAACATCCCTGCTAAAGGAAGGACACTCTGCTACCAACCATCGCTCTGTTATGATCTTAGCAACGTTATTAAGCAATTGATTAACAGGGCAACTATCAAGAAGATGATTGATATTGAATGCATTTATATAAGTTTGTCAAGATCAAAACGACATTATCTTATATACATCATCAAAAGACAACTACAACAGACGATTCAATCAAAGGGCGAGAACGGTACAAAGGGATAAAAATCTATTCCTCGGAGATTCGAGGGCCCTAAAGTGAGATCGCTGAATCTCTATTCAAGCAGCCAACTCAGAGGCATCTCGTAGGGAAGGTGAAGTCGCGGGAACTGCTGAACACTTTGTCGAACCCTCTGAAAGACAAACGACGCCCAATCCACCTCTGCTCGGTCGTCAATCGCCATCATGACTTTCCAAACTTCTCGGGAGAAAATCATGTCATCAGGATTCACTCCCACTACTATTCCACAAACAATCTCGAAGAGGACTTGGTAACGAGGGAGCAGTCCATATGCTGAAGGGGTAGGCGAGAAGTCCAGATCAGCAGATCGCCTCCACCTCATCCAGGAAGACCATTCTGGGGCAATCTCATTACTGCGATACTCCAACACAGAATTCGGACCCCTCGGTAGGCCAAACTCTGAAGCAAAAGTATCAACAGTCCACCTCACCAAATAGTTTCTGAAAACACCTACAATGGAGTCTCCAATCGGCTGACTCTGTTGAAAGAGGAACTGTAGATGCTCTCTTTGAAAAGCATGAGGCGTCAAAGAAATGAACCTAGCCAAACCACAAGCTTGGAGACTTGACATCATCAACTCTGCTATGTGATAATATGCTTCGTATTCCTCATATAGACCAGCATCACAGAGAATTCTATGTCGTGGAACATAGAGAGATTGATTCTGCTCCATATTTTCGTATTGATGGAAATTTGTGAGAAGAAGAGCAAGAGGTACAAGAAGACATAGCAACTACATCGCAATGCTATGCTATTTATAGAGAAGGCATTGGTAACTGTTCGCTGCTGAAGTCGAAGAGACGCTAAGACGAGTGAGATAATTCTTTAATGCGAAGGTCAAATCGGAAGGGATTAAGATCTTACATAAAAAGCAATGCCGAGATTATGATGATGAAGCCATGAAATACGTGGTAGCATCTGTTCACCTCTACCGCAAATGGCTGCTGAAGTTTTCAAATCAGACGTGGGATGTTTGCGTTTCGCTTTGGTGAAACATTTAATGCATTCAGACGACGGTGACAAATGAGACTGTGCCACGTCATCCACACTCGAGCACCGAGAGATGTGATTCTACTCACGATTTGACTCTCAACCCGAACCGTCGATTGAAATTAAAATGAACTCAATCTTCGTCGTTGATTTCTTCACATACTTCGAAATCTTCTACACCTTTGTAAGATTTCCTTCAGATATTCACTCACCCCCCATTTAAAAAAAAACCTCTTCCAATCTTCCGAAAACCCTACTCAACCATGGCTTCAAATCAAGATTCTCCCATCTCCTCAAATCAAAATACAGATTCATCTGAGAATCTTGAGACTGTTAATCTCCAACCGGCATCATTTATCTACCCCTCAACCACTTGCTCGCCCCTGCATGTTCGACATGCACCAGAGTTCACCGGTATTGAGAAAAAGGAGGACATTGATGAGTCCATCCCTTACTACACATTAGTAACCATGGCCAGACAGAAGAAGTTGTCCACGCATTCGGGAGAACGGCGACGAGTTGCCCAGATTATGAAGGACAGGATTCTGTACATGCCGCTCGCCAACAAACAATTTCCTAAATGGATTTTGGATCTTCTTGATTCCGAACTGCTGGTAAAGTATCTCACTGCTGAACCTGATCGATTTCATCCGCATATGGTTTCTGAATTTTTTGCTAGGGCTGTTATGAGTGATGATCAGAAATCATTCAAAACATGTGTCTATGGAAATATCATAGAAGTGAGTGCTGATTTACTTGCTCGCACTTTTGGGCTTCGTAACTATGGAACCAAAATCTCTCAGTATAAGATAACTGATACAGCCGAAATAGAAAGAAGGTGGAACCTTTGGAAGAAGCCAGAAGAGAAGAGGCGAATATTTAAGGCTAACACCTCAATCAACACCCTGACAGAGGAATACAAACTCCTTGCGGAGATTGTAATCAAGATGCTCCAGTGTGATGCTGGATCATACGCGGAGCTCTCTGCTAAGAAATATGCCGTGATGATGGCATTAAACGACAATGTTAAAGGCAATTGGGCCGAATTCATTTTTGAACGTTGGGCAGAACATGCCAAGAAGAATGCTCACATGGAAGTAGATGGCACATTCTCATCAAATGTAAACTTTGGGCTGAAGATTAGCAAACTGTTGGAGATTCTGTTTACTAACAAAAGAGTAGATCAAGGAGTTGAACTTCTCTCTACCGACTACATTCCGGTAACACATCGCAAGCCCAAGCCAGTCAACGTCAGAAATCCTCGGAAGTTGAAAGGAAGTCTAACGTAGACAAGAATAAGCCTACTTCTCCAGAGGAACCAGATGAAGCTAGTTTAGTAGAAGTCACACTCCAACACTCCATTCCTATTTCCGAAGAAGAATTAGAAGTGTTGAAGAAGAATGCAGAAACAGATCAATGCTTCAGAAATCTCGAGGAGATTGTGAAGTTAGGAAATCTCCCAGTTGATCAGATCAAAGCCATTATGACTTCAAAGGAAGCAGAACAACAACCAATGACTATTGGAACATTAGCAGTTCCAATTCAATCCCTAAAAAGAGTTGCTACAAATCCTCCTGCAACTAAGGCGAAGAAGAAGACCAGAAGAAAGTTAGAACTTCTGACTGACAAGGAAGTAATGGAAAAGGCAGAAGCAGAACAGGCGAATACTGCTGCTGCTGAAGGAATTAATACATCCGAAAAGCATTCTATAGAAAATACTACTGACGACAGCCCTGATCCAGATTACGCTCCTAAGTCTCTCAGGACTGGAGAAGAGCATAGTCAGGAATCAAGACAAGCAAAAAGAAGGCGCATAGCCACTCTAAAAGAAATCGAAAAGAAAAATTACCAGAAATTCATCACTAATTTGACATTCGAAAGCAGATACAGGAACTTCGAACGTGTCAAATCAGCTGCTGAAGAGTTCAGGGCACAAAAGAAAGCTGCTGAAGAAGCTAGCAAAGAAGGCAATGCTAGCGGAGGAGTAAGTATTAACTTAGTTGATGAAGTTTCAGCAGAGCATATACATCATCCATTGGAAGAAAGCCATGATGCTGGAGAAAGTCGAATTCCAGCAGAAAATGAAGAGATAGCAGATACAGCAGAAGATGCTATCATAGGGGACACCACAGGAGATTCGTATGCTGATCCACCTCATCTAGCAGAAGAAGCGGTGAAGAAAGGAAAAGGAAAGGCCAACATGGCAGAAGAATCAATTCCACATCTATCACCTGATCAGCAGATCATAATTGAAGAAGAGGAATTATCAGACACAGAATTCTAAAAAAGGCTAGCATCTGGAGCCTTCAGTGAAACCCACTTCCCCAAGAAAAAGTCTCGCAGAAGAAATGCGGGAGAATCCAGTGGGATTTGCGATGAAGTGCTAACAGGAGTGCCAATGCAGACACACCTTGAGGAACAACCGAAGGAAACACTCCTCGATCATCAATCTGCTTAAGATCAACCAAGCGCTGAAACACATCAACCAGATGAAGATGACTCTCACCTCTCGGAACCTGGATCCTCTTGCATCTCTGAATCTGATTCCGATGAAGAAGCTGAAGAAATCTATAATGCAAGGTTCCTGAGGAAAGAAACCACAGAATCAGAGGCTATTCTTCGTATACCCCTCCATGGGCTGCCAGGACGTCGCTATGGACTCCGAAGAATCAGTCAATGGTGTGCACCGATTCATCCCGAAGATGTACCTAACTCTGATCTAGGACCTATGGCTGAAGAAATAGAAAAATTTGTTGATTCTGAAACGGATAGAGCCATAGCAGATCTATTCCACAGTGAGTTGGATGAGTCAATACCGGAAGGACGCCTATTAGCAGAAGAGTTCCATCGATGGAAGAAGTTTGATTATATTATGTATCAACTCTGCTTCGAAGAGCGAATGATATGTATCGCAGCTAAAGGATTAAACTTCTGGAGATGTGAAGAACGTTGGTGTTTTGATTGGATTGATCAAGTTCTAGGGATGAAACAATTCTCGGATAAACAAGTGATGTGCAGACTTCAAGCCATCCGAGAACATCGCTTCCTCTCGAAAACTGTTGGATTACCCAAGTCCACCTTCGTACCTGATGGATACTAAGATGCCAGAGTCAAATTGTCCAAACGACAGGCAAAAGCTGCAGTTGCCTATGAGAAACATCAGTTGGAATATGAATCGCATCAAGAGGAGCGTCGGCAAGCTCGACGAAAGGCATGAGCCACTGAACGTGCTGCTCCGAGACTCGAATATCCGGATAAGATGTTAGTTAAGCTTCTGGACATTGATATTCAGAACATCATAGAGATTGATATTCAGAACACCTTTGAAGCAGCTTAGAGAGATGAAGCTCGGTTTATTCATGAGGTCGCACAAGTTGTAGAGTCAGTTCATCGGATATTGCTCGAGGAATTACGCTATCAAGAGTATCTTGCTGCGAATATTAGTCATGAACAATCATCAAACATTCCAACGAGTCAGGAACTCGTAATGACTACTTCCTTCAATGCCTCTCCCATAACATCTGTGAAGATACCCCTTACATTGACTACCGATATAGCTGAAGCCTTCCACTCTTATTTGCAACAAGCCGTTGATGAAAGAATAGAAGCAGCCACCAACCATCTGAGAAGAGAAGTTGATGAGATACGGAGCGATGTATCTCATATACGAACGAAAGTCCATGAAAGCAAGTTAGCTATTTCTGAGAACAAGGCAGGTCTTGAAGTTGTTCGAAAAGACATAGCAAACACCAGGACTCACGCCGAAGAAACGGTTGTGGCCTATGGTACAAATCTTTTGGCTGCAATCAAAGAGGGGGAAGAAAGAAGAAAAGCTGACCGTGAAAGAAGAAAGAAAAATAAAGAGGAAGCAGCAACAAGGGAACAGGAAATGAAGATGAAAGAAGAAAAAGCAAAGGAAAAATTGAAACAAAAGGAACTAGAAGCTAGACTTGAGCTACAAAGGAAGGACATGAAGCCAAGATAGAACTGCAGAAAATTTAACATGAACTTAAATTGCAAAAGATCGCAATGGAACAAGAGAAACTGGCCAAAGAATTGGAGCGTGAGGCTGCTGAAAGAGAAACAGGAGCAACTCTTATGGAAAACTTCATGAAGTTTACTATGGAGAAGTTTGCGGACATTCAGAAGATCAAATCAGCAGACAATGAAAAAGAAAAGCCAGCGCCAGACTCATGAACGACAAGGTCAATTTCTTTTACTTTCTGAGTCCAATTTGTACTTAAACTTACAATAACATATACAAAATTGGATCAGATTTTGACAAAATCTCTTTGTCCACTTCTGAATTTTACTGGTGTGCTCTAGTTGATCTACACTTCTGGTGTACTCAACGAATTTGCATGTGGACATGACGATTATATGCTGATTGAAGAATATGAATGCTTACTGATTTAAATGAATGCTAGAAATTCTAGCATATTGCTTTGTTGCAAACAGTTATTCATATTAATCGAGAAATATTCCCCAGCAACTGTTGAGGGGGAATTTGATTTCAATCATTTATGTTTCTTGAACCTAGTTGGAAAACCTCTGTGTCAGATTGATAGAATAGCATAGAATTGTAAAACACAGATATTCTTCCACTTATGGTCAGCAAATGATAGTAAGCTTTGATCGCACCAAAAAGGGGGAAATTGTTGGGAATTATCCCTAAATTCTTCCTTAGGACTTACTTGTAAAAGGTTTTGTTGGATCAAACCTTATTTAATTTGGTCGATCATTTGCTGAAATCTAGAGAGTCCAATACAACTTGTAAAGTCCTGTATAAGTTATACATCGAGTTGTAATAGACTAGTATGCCTTGAAGAATCCCTAGCAGACAAAGAGAAGATGGAGTTAGCATCCAACCCATAGACTGCTAGAGAAGCTGGCGAACAAAGAGCGCTAGCATTTGGTTGAAGGTTTGCTAGAATGCTGAGGAATCAGCATTCGAACTTTTCATCAATCAATGAAGTTTCACATATAACACAAGTCAAAGGATCTCAAGGAATATACCTTTAGCAAAGTTGAAGCCGGACTGCGACTCTGACAAAAAGGATGCACAAGGGACGAGACTTTCCCTAAGTAGTGTGGGAAGTACATCTCTACTCAGAAAGGCGTTCTATCAAGTTAATCCATTCTTGGAAGAAGAAGCCGTTGTGTCTAACGGGTATGGAGATTCAAAGTTTTGAATCTCCAACTATAAAAGGGCAAACTCAAGAACTGGATAAAAAACTGCTTTTACAAATCTACAAGTGTTCTAATCACTTTACTCATTCACGAACGCTCAAGCTAAATATTCCCTTGACAAAGTGATCCTTAAAAGTAGTCAGTTGAGAGCCGTCTTAAAAGTCTATCTGAAGGCTCC